>PDHP01000202.1:0-62877 GCA_003339455.1 Ophiocordyceps camponoti-leonardi (nom. inval.) | reverse complement strand
GTTGGTTGGGGGGGGGGGGGGGGGAGGGGGGGGGGGGGGGGGGGGGGGGGGGGGGAGGGTAGAAGAGAAAGGGAAAGAGAGAGAGAGAGAGAGAAGGGAGAGAGCGGAGAAAAGAAAACCTAACCCGGTATACTAACGTAAAGGCGGTAAGGTACGGTAGAAAAGGGGGTATAAAAACCTCGATTATTCCTCCCTCCTTCCTCTTTTCCTTCTTCCTTTATTAATATTACCTTAGTAAGTATTTCTTACCCTTTCCTATATAAGAAAGAAAAGGTAATTATAAGGGCGGTAGGAAGGGGAGTAGTAAAGGAGTATATAATTAATAAGTACCCTATAGTTAACTTAGCCCCTACCCTTATTATACGTACTTA
The DNA here is from genome assembly GCA_003339455.1 of Ophiocordyceps camponoti-leonardi (nom. inval.). Taxonomy (NCBI): domain Eukaryota; kingdom Fungi; phylum Ascomycota; class Sordariomycetes; order Hypocreales; family Ophiocordycipitaceae; genus Ophiocordyceps; species Ophiocordyceps camponoti-leonardi. The sequence goes on along the minus strand of PDHP01000202.1, from coordinate 62,506 downwards.
GCTAGTAGAACCTAATAAACTACGTAATATCCCCTATAGCTTATATATTCTATAGTTAATCGAGAGGGGCTTTTTTTATTAGGATTAAAAGAATAAGTAAATAATAGTAAAAAAAGGGGCGAATAGAGTCCGGGTAAGGAGTAAGCGGCTATAGTTAATAAGGGGTAAATACCCGATTATCTACTTACTATTATTATACTATAGTATACGGGTATTATACCTAGGTAAAAGTTAACCGGAGGAATAAGCAGGGGGCGAAAAAGGTATTAATAAATAATAATTAATATTACCTACGTTAACCTAAAAGGCGGTAGAATTAATAGCTTTTATTAAATAAGGCGGATTCCCGAATATAGTAGAAGTAAATAGTATAAGTATAATTTAGGCGAAGGGAGCTAATAGAGTAATAGTTTTAAAAGCTCTTTAGGAAGCTATAATAAATCGTAAAAAAGAAGTAGAATAGGGTTATACGACCTTAGTTATTACTTATATAGGCGCTTATTAACCCGCTTAAGCCTATAGTTTCTACCCTACTAATAGTAACGATAATAACGATAATAATAAGGAGTATACCTATAGGGCTAGTATAAAGTAGTAGATTTATAAGGCTAATCCCTATACCGAATATAGGCTACCCGAACTAGCCGAACTACCTATAGCCCTAAGAGGCGCTTAACCTATTACCGTATATCGCCCTTACCTAAGATAATAGAATTATCGATTAATAGATTTTTAGCCTTATAAAGTATATAGTATATTTACTCGACTAGATTAATAAATAGCTAAAGAAATAGGTAAAGGCGGACGAGGAATAGTCGAAGAGTAATTAATAGGTAGTAAAGCGGATTAAAACCCGCCTTTAGTAGATTAAGAAGGGGGTAAATTAGGCGGTATTCTAAATAATAAGTAATAATATACTCTTAGTATATATACCTAGTAATAATAAGACTTCCGACTAAGAGCTTAATATCGATAAATACGTATTATATTACCCCCTACTCGGAAATAAGCTAGAGTCTACGTATTAGGTAATTAAAAGGCTATATAAGAACGTAAAAGGGGACCTTAGTATCCTTAGGGATACTATAGAGTATAGGGAGTAGATTAAAAGGTAAAAGGATACCGGGGGGCTTATAAAAGAATAATAGGAAAAAGGTAAAAAGGAAGGAGGAGGGGGTAAAGGAGAAGGATATAGTATAGGGGAGTTAGAGTAGGAGATAGTAATAAAAAGGGGTAGGATAAAGAATAAGGTAATAATAATAGAGGGGGGCGGTAGAACTCCGCCTATAGTACCCTTAGGGGAGGGATAGGAAGAAGAAAAAAGGCTAATAAAAAAGTAGAAGACGGTAGGCGAGAAAATAGGAGTAAAAGCGCTAAAAAGAGGGTATAGGCGCCCCCCGAAAAAAGGCTAATACGGAGGATTATACGGTAGTTAAGATAATAATTATAGGGTAAGGGGGATTAAATAATAAAAAAGGGATAAATAATAATAGAAAAGGCGATAATAAATTAAAATAGTACTAAAGCTTATTATACTTATAAGTCTAAAGTAAAGTCGAATTAGTATAGTTAATATAGGGAAAAGAACTATTTAACGAGGAGGCTAGCGTAGGACTTATACTAGAGTACTTAGATAAGGTCCGCTTAATCCCTTAGGGGGGCGATTAAAGTACGAGGAAGGAGAAAGTAGTATAAGGTAATAAAATAATAATAGAGGAAAATATATTTAGCCGTTTTATCCTCGCCTAAACTATAAGGGTAAAAAGGTAATAGTATAAAGGGGATATAATAAATAAAGAGAAACCTATTAAGTCTAATCCTATTAATATAAAGCTAAGTAAGGAGACTATTAAGGAACTTCGGAAAAAAGGTATACTTTATAAAAAGGACGCCTAGATAAAAATAGGGGGGCGTATTAATAGTATAACTATAGGACTACTTATACTATTTAAGGTATTATTCCTTAGCCTCCTAGTAAGTATACTATTTATCCTAAAAATAGAGGTTTAGTAATTAATAGGATTATAAGCTAATAGCTCTAGAACCTACTTAGGAGGTAAGGGCTTATTATATATCCCTAAGGGTAATATAGGGGGTAGCCGGGGGGCGGTTATAATAAGGGCGGAGTCGATAGGTAACCCGACCGATAATTAAGCGGACTATAACGATAAAACCGCGGGATTTAAGGAACTAGTAAGTATAGGCGGAATAATAGGTTAAGTAAATATTAAAAAGAAGGATATACGCTTCGATTTCTATATAATAGCTAGGTATAGCCTAATAGGCCCTAGTAATAGTACGAAGGTAATAGGCTTAGATTTTTATAAGCTTCTTAATTATAGGATTAAAGGGTTTACCCCCGGCTAGGGTAGGGGGGATAAAGTAAAGGGAACTATAGGCGATAATAGCGCGGATAACCTTAGTATATACCTCCTTAGTATAGGGGAGGGTAAAGCCCTAGGTAGAAGTAATAAGGCTAGTAAGTATAAGCTATTATTTCTATAGCTTTTACTAGAGGTATTAGAAGTAGGCTTTCTACTAGAGCTTTCGGTAGATTTAAACGCCGAGTATACGGGCTTCCTAGGTAAAGGCGATTAATACTCTATCGAGGATTAATAAAAAGGTATCCGCTTAATAAGCTCTAGTAAAGTAGAGGAATTCGCTCTTTAGGGGTTAAAAGGATATCTCGTATTCTTTAGCCTAGTCCCGATAAATAGCCTAGGCTCGAATAAGCTAAGCTTAGACTTAAGCTAGGGTCTAGCTAGTACTAATAATATTCGTATTATTAGTAAAACCTATAAGGATAACCCTAATAACCTTCTTTAAATAATAGTAAAAAGAGAAGATATATAGGATAAAGAGTATAGGCGATAAAGGGGACCCCTAGGGTACCCCCTTTAGGATAAAAACGGGGTTTAAGAGGATACTATTAATACGTAAATAGGATAACTAGTCTATAAGGTAGGAGCGAAGGAGGGCTAAGATCTAAAAAGGGAATCCAAGGTAATTAAGAGTCTAAATAAGCTTATAATACGAAATATAATCGAAGGCTCCTATTATATCGAGTATTAGTAGGGAAACTAAGCCTTAAAGGCTTTATATTATCCGAATAGTTTTAGTAAGGAGAAAAAGGGTACTATTTATAAACCTATTAAGGCGGTTACTTATTTACCCGAAAAATAGAATACCCTAGAGTTCCGCGATTATAAAAATACGCTTCGTAAGGATTATTTCGAGAACCTTACTAATAGTATTAAGGAGGGAGATTAGTCGGTAGCCGCCTAGAGTCCGGTAGACCTTAGGCAATTTATCCTATTTATATAGGATAATAATATTAAAAACCTTAAAGGCGGTAGGAAAGTAGGCCTAGGAGATATAGCCCTAAAGTAGCCTAGTAAATACTATAATAAAAGGGGGGCTATAGCCCTTAAGGAAGCCGACTAGGATCCTATTAGGTCCTATAGACTTTTATAATAAAATACTATAAAGCGCCTTATATACGTCGGAATCTATAATAACTAAAAAGATATTGAAAAAAGGGAATAGATTATTAAAGTCGAGAAATAGGGGTATAGTCGGAGGATAGGGAAAGAACTTATTATTTAGAAGTCGGATTTTCCTAGTAAAATCGGATATTATAGGACTATTAAAAGAGGAGGCTAATAAAAGTATATAGGTAGGCTCGGGGGGGGCTTAATTACGTAAATAGGCCTAATAGGTTATAGACTATATAGTATAGGGGTCCGAGGAGGCTAATACGAGGAAGCCCCTCTATATATCCCTTTTAGCTATATAAATAGACTTCTTAAGGGTTAATATCGTATCCTAATAATCCTTTTAGTAGGAGTCTATTAGGTTTACTCGCTAGTATTATCGGTTCCTTTTCGCGGACTTAGTTATACTTATTACCTTAGAAGTCTACTAGGGGATTAATCGGGGTCTAAAGGTTCGAAGGCGGTAGAGGATAATAATAACTATTATAGCCTTTAATTCTCTATAAAGCTAGGTAATAGAGGAGTCGATTTCCTTAGGCGAAGAGGAGCGAATATAGAAGGGGAGAAAGCGGTTTTTAGCCTTTATAAGAAGAATATCCGGGTAAAAGGACTTTTATTAATAGAAGGGCTTAGACTCTAATAGGAGAGTTATATAAAAGGAGGTAGCCTAGGGAATATAGTCGGAGTTATAAAGAGTTAAATCGGGGCTAAGGAAAGTAGGAAAGCTAGAGGGGGTAGTCTAAAAAAGGTTAATCGTACTAGTCTAGCGGTTATAAACCTCCTAAGTAACCTCGTAAGGAGGAGTTAGAAGCTTAAGACTAAGGGAGGCTATAGTATTAAGGAGGGTTAAAATATAGGGCGAGGTATAGCTATAAAGGTCCTATAATAGGTAATAGGAGTTAAAATCCCCGAGGATAATAGCCGGAGAACGAGCGGGGAATAACTAGGGTAAAAAAGGAATAGGTCTAATAAAAATACTAAGAGGTAGGGAGTATAAAAAGAGAATATAGGGGTTATTATAAAAGAAAACCCTAATAATATCCTCCGAGAGAACTAGGTCCTAGAACTTAATATCGTATTATTTATAAATATAAATAAGTATACGGCTAGAGCCCTAGATAAGGTAGTAAGGGGTAAGGCTAGGGAGTAGTAAGCAGCCGTACGAGTTAAACTAGAACTCCTAAAGAGCGATTATATTATAATTAATAGTAAAGGAAAGGGTAAAATAGGTAAGGTAGTTTATATACTAAATATTCTAAATAAGGGTTATAATCTTTATAATAATTATATCGAAGGTATAAAGAATAACGATTACGTAAAAAGGGTAAGCTAAGTATAGGATAGAGTAGAGGATAATCCTCCCTTACCGCCTTATTTACCCCTTCCCCCCTTAGTACCCCTCGTACTCCCGCGGGGGGCGGTTACTCCCTAAGAGGAGGATAAGCCTTATAAGGCTAAAGCCCCGCGGAGAGTAGGACTACCCCGGGTTATTAAAATACCTTACGTCGGAGGTTTACCTTAGGGTATAAGGCTAGGGGTTAAATCTTAAGAGGAAGTAAGAATAATAGGGTTAAGAGGTTAAGAGCTAGTAAGATTAAGGTTTAGAGTATAGTCGAGGTCCCTAGGGAAGCCCTAATAGGGTTATTTATATAAAAAAACCTATATAAAGCCTTTAGTATTAGTATAGGGGGATAAGTAGTAGGCGGGCAATTAGACTATAGGCGGCTTTTAAAAACACTAGGGGCGGAGTAAATAGTTAGCCTTAGCCTTTTCCTACTATCGGCGGAAAATAGAATAATTATATACTTAAGTAGTATAAGTACTATTATATAAAAGGTAGTACTAGGGTTAATCCCCCTTATTAGTAGGGTAGGACCCCTTTTTTCTATCGTATAGGGCGGAATTATAATAGCTATAGCGGGGGTCTTCCTAGTAGTATTTAAAGATATAATTATACTAAAAGTAATTATAGTACTACTTAGGGTATACCGATTTATTATAGGGTTTATAATAAATAATCTCCGAGTCGATTATAAGGCTATTCGTATAAAGTCGGTTTATATTAACTATACTACTAATACTAAGAATAAGGTTTATTCGGGGGGTAATACCTTATAAGCCCTTATACGGCTTTATAGCCCTAGAGTAAGTAATATTAATACGGTTAATAGTATAGAGAGTAGCGAGGAGAGTATTATAATCCTAAAGAGCGGACTCTATACGAACGCCTTTAATAATAATAGCGAAAGTCTAGCGTATACGTATTACTTTTATACTAAATACTCGCTAAATCTAGCTATCCTAGTCTATAAGATTCTTTTTCTCGGCGTTAAAAGTAAGGACGATATTACCGCTCGGGAGGCATTAGGCTATAACTATAGCTAGTATACTTATTATTTCGTTCGCCTTAGTAATAAGGGCGGGAGGGGGTAGGGATAGGACCCTATTTATAATAAGAATATCCTTTAAGGAAACGAGGACCTCGTAATCGTATCGAATAAGGACTAGGCGGACCCCTATTAGGGCGTTAGTAATAGGTTCCCTAGCGGTAGCGAGAATAAAGGCCTAAGACGGCTAGCCGGAGGGGGCGGACTTCGTTTAGAGTACGAATATAATAGCTTTCTTTATAGTCTTTTAAATAGCCCTAGTAAATAATACGGGAAAGGGTATAGAGTCTACTAGAGGAATAGTAGAACTCCGGGAGTAAAGTTTTTTAGTAAGGGAATTAATAATAGTCTATATAGTACGAAAGCTATCCTATAAGACTACCTAGATAAGTTTATCGAAAGCGGACTTTAGAAGGGGATTAGTTAAAGCCTAAGGCGTATCTACGAAAGGGTTATTAGAGGATAAAGTAACGTTAAAGGAAGGCGAACCCGCCGGCTAGTTCTAGCGGGACTATCGGAGTCCGAGGGTTCCCCTATCGAGGTTTATACCTCTACCCGGGTCCCCCCCGGAGGCCTTACCCGATAGCTCCGCGTACGGGGCTATCCTCCTAGAGGAAGGAGGCGTATAGAAGAAGCTATAGAGATAGGTTATTAGTCGTATCGAACGGACTAGCGACGAGCTCCTTCTCGTCGTATTACGATATTGGATATAATAGGTAAAGAGGAACCTATTAAGCCTAATTCTATTAGTATAAAGTTAAGTAAAAAGGCTATTAAGAAACTTTAGAAAAAAAGTATACTTCGTAAGGAAAGCGCCTAAATATAACTAAGGGGGAGAGTTTATAGTATAATTATAAGATTAACTATATTACTTAAAGCGCTATTCTCTAGATTCCTAATAATTATACTATTTATTTTAAAAATAAAGGTCGAATAGCTTATAGGACTAGGACTCTATATTACTAGAGTCTACCTAGGAGGTAAGGGCTTATTAAGTATCCCCTAGGGTAATATAGGGAGTAATAGGGGGGTAATTATAGCGTAGGTAGAGTCGGCGGGTAACCCGACTAATAACTAAGCGGATAATAATAATAAACCTACGAGATTCGAGGAGCTAGTAAGTACGTATAGAATAATAGGTAAGGTAAATATCTAAAGGGGGGATATATACCTCGATCTTTACGTAATAGCCGGGTATAGTATAATAAGCGCTAGTAATAGTATATAGGTATTAAGCCTAGACCTTAGCTAGCTCCTTAATCGATTAACTAGAAGGGTAGCCCCTAGCTAGAGTAGGAGGGATAAAATAAAAGGAGTTATAGGTAATAATAATACGAATAACCTTAGTATAAACCTCTTTTATATAAGGAAGAGTAAAGCCCTAGGTTAAGGTAATAAGACTAGTAAGTATAAGCTATTACTTTTATAACTTTTATAAAAGTTATTAAAAGTATACTTTTTATTAAAGCTTATAGTATATTTATATACTAAGTATATAAGCCTCCTAGGTAAGGGTAATTAACGCTCTATCGAGGATTAATAGGGAGGTATCCGCTTAATAAATACGTATAAAGTAGAGAAGCTCGCTTTTAAAGGGCTAAAAGGATATCTTATACTCTATTACCTAGTCCTAGTAAATACCCTAAGCCCGGATAAGCTAAGCCTAGACCTAGGCTAGGGTATAACTAGTATTAATAATATTTGTATTATTAGTAAAGCCTACTAGAATAACCCTAGTAATCTTCTTAAGGTATTAGTATAAAGAGAAAATATAAAGGATAAAGAGGATAAGTAATAGGGGGGATCCTTAGAGTATACTTTTCGGAATAAAAATAGGGTCCGAAAGAATACTATTAATACGTATATAGGATAAATAATCTATAAGGTAGGAGCGAAGAAAAGCTAAGATTTAGGGAGGAAAGCTAAGATAATTAAGGGTTTAAATAAGCTTATAATAAGAAATATAATCGAAGGCCCCTATTATATTAAGTATAAGGAGGGAGACTAAGCCTTAAAGGCTTTATATTATTTAGACTATTTCGGTAAGGAGAAATAGTATATTATTTATAAATTATCTAGGGCGGTTATTTATTTAACTAAAAGATAGGATACCCTAAAGTTCTATAGCTATAAAAATACGCTTTATAAGGATTATTTCTAGGATTTTACTAACCGTATTTAGAAGGGAGATTAGCTTATAGTCCCCTAGAGTCTAGTAGACTTCGGGTAATTTACCCTATTTATAAAGAATAGAAATATTAAAGACTTTATAAGCGGAGGGAAAATAGGCCTAGGAGATATAACCTTATAAGAGTTTAGTAAGGATAATAATTAGGGGGGGGTTATAACCCTTAAGGAAGCTAACTAGGATACTATTAAAGCCTATTAATTTTTATAAAAAGATATTATAGAGTACTTTATAAATATTAGAGTTTATAATAACTAATAAAATATTAAAAGAGGGGAAGGGATTATTTAGTACTAAAAATAGGGGGGCGGTTAGGGGGCGAGGGAAGAACTTATTACTTAAGAAGTAGACTTTTTTAGTAAAGTCTAAAATAAGGGGATTATTAGGAAAGGCTATAAGGGGAGGTATATAGGCTAGCTTAAGAGGGGCTTAGTTATATAAGTATACTTATTAGGTTATAAACTATATTATATAGGGATTAAAAAAGGCTAAAATAAGAAAACCCCTTTATATATTCTTTTTAATAGTATAAATAAACCTTTTAAGGGTAAATATTATTTTTTAATAATCCTTTTAATTAGAGTTTATTAGGTTTATATACTAATAATAATAACTTCTTTTAATAAACCTTATTATACTTATTACCTTAGAAGTCTACTAGGGGATTATATAGAGTCCGAATATATAAGGGTAGTATAAGATAATAATAATTATTATAGCCTTTAATTTATTATAAAGCTAGATAATAGAGGAGTTAATCTCTTTAGGTAAGAAAGAGTAAATATAAAAAGGAAAAAGGCGGTTCTTAGCCTCTATTAGGAGAATATTAGTATTAAAAAACTTCTAGTATTAAAAAGGCTTAGATTCTAAGAGGAGAATAGTATAAAAGGAGGTAGCCTATAGTATATAGTCGGAGTTATAAAGATTTAGGTCGAGTCTAAGGAAAATAAGGAGGCTAAAAGGGGAGGCTTAAAAAAGGTTAATTATAATAGTATAATAACTATAGACTTCCTAAGTAACCTTATAAGGGGGAGTAAGGAGTTTAAGGCTAAATAAGGATATAATATTAAAAAGGGTATAAATATAAGGCGAAGTCTAATTATAGAGATTCTATAAAGAATAATATAAATTAAAATCCTTAAAGATAATAGCCGAGGAATAATCGGGGAATAATTAAAATAAGAGGGGGATAAGGCTAATAGGAATACCTAGGGGCGGGGAATATGAGGAAAGAATATAAGGATTATTATAAAAGAAGATCCTAATAATATCCTTTATAAGAACCGGATCCTAGGATTATATATTATATTACTTATAAATATAAAAAAGAGCTTAATCTATACTTTAAATAAGGCGGTAGGGGGTAAGTCTAGGGAGTAATAGGTATTTATATTAGTCGAGTTAAAATTCCTAGAATATAATTATATTATAGTTAATAAAGGAGAAAAAGGCTAGGTAGGTAAAATAGTTTATATACTAAATATTCTAAATAAGGGTTATAATCTTTATAAAAACTAGGTTAAAGGTATAAAGAATAATAATTATATAAAAAGGGTAAGTTAAGTATAAGAAGGGGTAAAGGATAGGCTTCCCTTATTATTATAATTTCCTTATCCTCCCCTTATACCCCTTATACTAAAGCTCCCGTAGGGAGTAAATACTCCCCGAAAAGAAGAGGTATTATAGGCGGTTAAAGCCCTATAGGGGGCGGAAATACCCCGAATAATTAGGGTACCTTATATTAATAAAAGCCCTTATAGTACTAGACTCGGGGTTAAGTCCTAAGAGAAAACGATATTAATTAGGTTTAAAGGTTAAGAATCGGCTAAGTTAAGGTTTAGAGCCTAATTAAGGTTCTTAGGGGAGCCTTAGTAGGGCTACTTACGTAAAAAGACTTATATAAAACTATTAATATTAATAAAGGGGGTTAAATAGTAAGGGGGGGGTAATTAGGCTATAAGCGGTTCTTAAAAGTATTAGGGGTATAATAGGTAATTCGCCTTTACCCTCTCCTATTATTAGTAGAAGACTAAGTACTTATACGCCTAGGTAGTATAAGCCCTATTATATAAAAGGTAATACTATAAGTACTCCTTTTTATTAATAGGGTAAGACCTTTCCCTACTATTATATAAGGCGGCTTTATAATATTTATAATAGGAGTCCTCCTAATAATATTTAGAAATATAATTATATTAAAAGTAATTATAATACTACTTAAAGTATATTAACTTATTATAAGGTTTATAGTAAATAATCTCTAAATTAATAATAAGGCTATTTATATAGAGTCGGTTTATATTAATAATACTATTAATCCTAAGGATAAGGTTTATTCGGGGAGTAATCCTTTAAAGGCCTTTATAGGGCTTTATAGCCCTAGAGCGAGTAATATTAATACGGTTAATAGTTTAAAGAATAGTAAAAAGGGTATTATAATTATAAAGGGTAGACTCTATTTAAACTCCTTTAGCGATTATAACGAAAGTATAATATATACGTACTATCTTAGCCCTAAAGGTATATTAAATCTAATTATCCTAGTCTATAAGACTCTTTTTATTAGTATTAAAGGTAAGAATAATATTATTATTCGGAAGGTACTAGGCTATTATAATTACTAGTAAACTAATAGCCTTATTCGTCTTAGTAATAAGGGTAAAAGGGGGGGGGGATAGAGTACTATCTAAGGTAGGGATATTTTTTAAGGAAATAAGGACTTTATAGTTATATTAAGTAGGGATTAGGTAGACTCCTATTAGCCCTTTAGCTATAGGGTCCTTAGTAATAATAAGAATAAAAGCCTATAATAACTAGTTAGAAAAGGCGGACTTTAGCTAAAGAGTAATTATAATAGCTTTTTCTATAGACTTTTAAATAGCCTAGGTAAAAGAAGTAGAAAAGGGTATAAAGTTTATTAGTAAAGTAATTAAACTCTAGGTACTAAGTATTATAACGAGGGTATTAATAATAGATTATATAATATAAAAGCTATTCTATAAGACTACTTAGGCGAGTTTATTAAAAGCGGACTTAAGGAGGAGATTATCTAAAGCCTAAAGTATATTTATAAAAGGGTCGTCGGAAGAGGAAGTAATATTAAAGGAGGATAAACCTATTAACTAGTTCTAGCGGGATTATTAGAGTCCGAGGGTTCCCCTATCGAGGTTTATACCTTCGCCCGAGTCCCCCCTAAACCCCTTGCCTAATAGCTCCGCGTATAGGGCTATCCTTCTAGAGGAAGGAGGCGTATAAAAGAGAAGCTATAAAGAGGTTTATTAGTTATATTAAATAAATAGGTAATAAGCTCCTTCTTATTATATTATAATATTAAGTTATAGGAGGTTATTTAGAAAGTAGTCCTATATATTATACTCTAGTATAATAGGAGAATATAATAGTTTATACCTAGAGTTATAATAGCTATAAGGAATACTAAAAGAATAAGGCGAAAGTATAGGTTATTATATATAAATTATAATTAGGAATACTTATAGAAGACTACTAAGGAGTAAAAGAGTATTATACGGAAGGCGAAAAGGGCTTACTAGAGGAACTTTTTTAAATTAACAGGTATAAAGAATAATAATTATACCCTTTAAAGGGTAGAAAAATAAGTAAGGCTTTAGAGTAGGCTTCTATAAGAAGCTACCTATATCCCCCCCCTTTAAAATAAGTAAGGGTAATAATACCCCGAATTTAAGGGGAAGGCGTATATACTTATTAATAGATTCTTTCTAGGGGTAAAGTATATAATAAATAGTTAAATAAAAGTATAATAGAAACGCTTTAAGGTTCCTTATAGAATAATAACTAAGGATATTTATACTATAATATATTATACGCTACTTTAGAAAGCTACTAAGTATAATAATATATTAACTAGGTTCTTTAAAATATATAATAAAGTTCTATTCTATAATTTAGCTAAAATCTTCTAGGCTTATACTATATATTACTATTTTCTAGAGTAATTTAAAATAACTATAGTTATAATCCTATAGAAGGCTAGGAAAAAGCTATAAGATTATAAAAAAGCTAGTAAATAAAGGCTAATATTATTACTTTATTATATAGGTAAATTATTAAAGAGGATTATAGGCTAGCGTATTACTAAGGTAGTAGAGGTATAAAGGCTTCTCCTAGAAGGATAAATAGGTAATAGGAAGAATCGTTCGATAAAACTAGCGATTATAATAGTTTTAGAGCTTATTTAAGCTATCTAGGCCTAAAAAGAGGTTATTTCCTTCCTTTAGCTTAATATTAAGGGGGCCTTTAATATTATATAGTACGAGAAACTCTTAATAAAAATAAGGCGTTTTAATTACCTAGGCTAGCTCCTTAACTTCTTATATAATTACTTTACTAGTAGATTAGCTTAATTACGATTTAATAAATATACTTTGGATAAGTTTAATATTTAGGTAGGAGTATTATAAGGCTTATTATTCTCGGCTATCCTTTTTCTCCTATATATTATACCCCTATATTAATAATTATAGAAGAATAATAGGGTAATTATTATTAGGTTTATAAATAATACTAACCTCCTTTATACTAGACCTAATACGAAGATAATTATAAGGCGATTTTAAATAATTTAGTCTATATATAAATAGTAGGCGGAGGAGTATAGTATAGAGTTTAGCCTAGAGAAAAGTAAGCTTATCTATTTTATAAAGTATAAAAAACTACCTAGTAATACTATATATTTAAGGGATTATATTATATACCTAATAGTAAAAGCCCGACTCCTAGGGGTCTAATTATACTATAAACTATAATAAAAAGTATATATTAAGAAAGTATAAAAGAAACTCCTATAGTAGAATCTTATACTTATATTATTAATAGTATTTATATAGGGTTATTCCTTCCTCCGAGCCTATAAATTTTATATAAAAGTAATCTAGTCTTTAACTATATATATAGTAATTATTTTCTATAATATAATAGTACGAGATAATATACTTAAAGGGGTAATAAGAGAATTAGGTAAAGTATAGACTTAGTACCTCTATATAGTCTTAAAAGCCTTTTAAGCTATACTTATTTATTATCTCGAAGCTAAGGTAATAATTCCCCTAATTAATATTTACTTAAATTAAAGAGTAGTTTAAATAGTATAGCGGTTATAAAGGTAGGGAATACTTAATAAGATTAAAACTATTTCTAGGGGAGTCTTTAGATATCTTATATAATTCCTAGTTTATAGGCTCTTTAGACGATTAATTAGCTAATAGCCTCTTTAGGAGCTTTACGAACGAGTATATAATTAGGTTAATAATATACCCGAGTCGAATTTCCTTAATAACCCTACCCTATTATTATAACTTACTAAGGATAAATAAAAACGGAGATAAGAAAGAATAAAAACCTTATTATAATAATAAAGAGAATAGAATAGGAGGTATAAATTCTTTATAATAAACCTAGTATTAACCTTCTATCTTAAGGATATTATAAGGAGGTATAAGTATATTCTAAAGTATATTAATATTATAATCGTATAAATAAGGATAAGGAAGATTAGGCTATATAATTTTCTTTTTTATTAACGAGTACTAGATATTATAATACCCCTATACCCTTATAGTATAATACTAGAGGATATTTTTTATATACTCCTTAAGTATTATAATTACTCGAATACTAGGTTAAAACTCCTATAGGTATTAACCTTTAATTAAAAAATATAATAATAGCTATTAATACCGAAGGAAGCTATTATAATTATAAGGTAAATACTCTAATATACTAGCCTTTATTAGTTTAACCTTATTAGGTAACTTTATAATAAGTAGATTAGGGGTTATCCTAGTTAAGAATAACCCTATACGATAATAAAGACTATATAATACGAAAATACTATTTAGATATATACGAATTAGTTTTATTCCTATTCTAATATATAAGGGAGTTAATAAAACGCCCCTCTAAGCTGGCTATATTAATACCTAGATCCTAACCGAATTACTTTAGAGTCTTATTCTTATTTACCTTAAAAGTAAAAGTAAGGTAAGGTATTAAATAAGGCGTATAATTATTATTAAGTATAATAATAGGATAAGGCTTAGTATAAATAAGTATATTAATAAAATAAGCTTAGATTCGGGTAGGAGAGGTTATTACCTTAGTAATAACCCTAGTTATCCTAATAATATCCTCGATTACCTTTTATACTTTTACCCTATTAGCCTTATATTTAAATAGCTTATTAACTAAAAAGCCTAGGAGTAATCTAATAATAACCTTATTATTTAAACCTATTATATACTAATAATTAAAAGGCGTATATATATCCGTTTTCTTAAATATATTTAGGGTAAGAGTAGGTAATATAATATAAGTATATTTAGTAGGAGGCTTTATTAGTATTTTAATTAAATCTTTTTTATTAATTACCTTACTTTTAGGTTAAATAATAGGTATATTTTTATTATTATTATTTAATAAAATACCTACTTAAATAAGAGGAGGAGGAGCCCTTTTCGAAAGGACTTTATACTTTTAAGCCCTTTTTATAATAGACTTAGCTAAGGATAAGGATAGTATAGCCGGAGGGGAAGGGTAATACCTAGGTAGTACCCTTCCCTTCCTCTTTTTAGCGGTAATAGGAGTAATAAGTATTAGCGAAGATTTAAAAAGCTTAATAGCCTAATTAATAATAATAATAGAATACTCGGCGATTATTACCTTAGGGATATTAATAGGCTTTAGCTTAGTAGTAGGAGTAATAGCTATAATTATTATAAATTAGGGTATAGTATTAAGTACTTTTATTTGCTTTTTACCCTTCCTTATACTAAGTATATTATTAATTTACTTAATTATAATTAGGATTTTTACGAGAATCTCCTTAATCGACTTTAGATATCCTATTATACCCTTATTTTTAATACGATTAGCTTAAGTCGAATTCTTAAGGCTTTTAAGATTATTATAGTATATTATTATATTTTTTATAATATAGGCTTACTAAATACTATAAACGAAGGGGTTATCCTCCTTAGCTAATAGGTTATTATTATTAATATTAAGGCCTTTCTCCTATATAATACTATAGTAAATACTATAGTACGTATCCTATATAATATAAAGGTCCTTAGTATCCTCGATAAGCTTATCGTATAGTTATAAGAGTTAATAATAAAATGGAATTAAAATAGGGGTAATCCCTACCTTATAATACTTTATATTATTTATAGTATAGGCTATATAAGCTTAGGCAGTCGTATTTATAGTAGATTAATAGTTAATAAATAATAGATTTAGTATACTTACTAGACTAATCCTAATAACTAACGTATAATACTATATTCTTACCGATTATACGCGATATATACTTATTATAGGGTTTAGTATACTTAAGTCTATAGCTTATAACTCGTAGAGGTATTTTATAAGTAGGTATTAATAATATTAATATTTTAGTTAGGAGGAGTATTAAAGATAAGAGCGGGGTTAAATCCCCCCGCTAAAAAGTAGGGCGCTAACTATTAATCTATAACGACTTACTATAATACGAGGAATAACGTATAATAGATTCTTATTATTAGGGCGCCTTATACGGATTAATACTATAGCCTATAGGGTAGATAAACGCCCTACTATAGCCCCTTTCCTTTACTTTACTAGATCCTAGCTATATCCTAGCCGAATTTATTCGTAGAGAGGGTGGTTTTCCCCTAGGTCCTCTGGTTTTTCCACCCTATAGACTATTTGCTTATTTCCTAAATACCTTATAAGTCCTTAGCGTAAGTTTTAATAATAATAATATAAAAAAGATAAGACTTATTCTAAGAAGATCTTTATCTTATTTTATACTAATTATATAAAATCTTATAGCCTTTTAAAACGTAGAGTAGTACTTTAAGATAGGTAAATTTCCAGAGTTAGTCGGAACTTTTTATAGGCTACTATACTAAATTAAAAAAAAATACCCTATAATTTTAGAAAATCAGAAAATCATGTATAAAATTACTTATAAAAAATTACTTAAAAATCACTGAAAATTATATTACTAAGCAAAAAAATCATCGTAAAATTACTTAAAATAAAAATCACTTATAAGTAATTTTAAAAGTAAGTAATTTTTTCTTAAGCCTAGTTATTATAAAGTTAAAATATAGTAAGGTATAGGGCTTAGTCTAGCTATCGCTAACCCTTAATAAGTATAGAGAATAATAGTAATAATAACCTATTATACGCTATTAATACATCTTTTATCTATTTAGTTTAATTAATATTGCCTTAGTTAGTACTTACCCTAACTCTATAATAATTATATCCTAAAAACCTTCCCCTAGACCCCTAGAGTAAGAATAAATAAGAATATAAAAAAAGGAAAAGTATTAAGAAAAATAAAGAGCCTTAGAGGACTTTTTAAGTAATCCGGAATAAGTTTAATATTTAATTATTAAACTAAAGCTAGAAAGTATAACTAAAAAGTATAATTAAAAGAAAGTTATTATTTAGGCTAAAAAGCTAAAAGTATTTATAATAATAAAGAGTTTATTATAAAAAATATAATTAAGAATACTAATTAGGTTAAGGAATAAGAGAGATAATATTCTTTTAATTATTTAATTAGCCTATATAATTTTATACTAATATAAGTATAATTATATATAATAACTACTAAGAAAATACTTATATAATAACCTTCTAGCGTATACTATATTTAAAAATTACCTAAATAACTAATATATATAAAATAAATTCGGAATAAACTATTAATAATTCTAACTCTTTACTTTATAAATAGTTATTATACCCTAGTATAGATTATATAATAAAGAGGGAGGGGTTTTCCCCTAGCTTACCCGGTTTTTCTACTTTAGAATAAAAAAATATATCCTAAATACCTATTCTAAGGTTATTATTATAAAAATTAATAATAATTAGCCTATATGATTTTATAATTATAAAAATAATAGTATTAATAAAAGTTTTTATAATTACTTATTTACTTATATAATAAAATACTTACCTCTTTTAATACTATTATAAGTTAGTAAGTAAGGATAATCTTAAGGATTTTATTAATAGTATTAAAAAGTAGAATCGGGTAATTACTATCTAGAGTAAAGTTATCCGTCTATTATTTATTAGCTTAGTTATATTATATTTTATATAAGTATAAAAAGACTTATTTTAAAATAGTATAATTATAAGAGTATTATAAATTATTAAACTTAGTATAATTATAAAAATACTTAAGTAATACTTATATTAATTATTAGTTTAAATATTTACTCTTATTTTATATAATAATAATATAATATAATCTTTTTTACTTAATTAAGCCTTTTTCTTCTTTACTTTATATTTTCTACTTTTATTATTTTTATATTTATATAAGTCTACTTAAGCTACTAGCTTTATTAATTATAAGTATATTAATTTTATCTTAAGGTTTATAGGAACTAAAAGGCTTTTTTTATTTAGAGTTTTTAAACTTATTAAGTATTATTTTAACTTAGTATAATATAGAAGTTTTAAAAGCCTAAAAAGCTACTAGTATATATTTAAATACATAGGTAAAGTAACTATATATAAAACTTAAGACTTTCTTATTATTAAGTACTATTCTACTTATTTAGTCTTTACTTTTTAGTAGCCGTATATAGGGGGTATATTACCTAGGGTTCTCTATTTATTACGGGTATAATAGATCTTTATTATACGTATAAACTCTATAATAATAATACTAATACTAAGAGACTATTTATACTTCTAACTACTATTAAAATAAGTAGGTATACGAGCTATAAATATCCGGGCTAAACCCTATATAGGTCTAGGTACTCTATTATTCTAGTACTTATAATACCCCTCTAAAGCTCGGATTTAGGTATATTATAATCTAATTCTTAGTATTTTACTTATTAGAACTAGCCTTATTCCTCCCTATACTTAAGTTTAGTTATTAAATAAACTACTAGTATTTATATATCTATAGTCCTTTTATTATATTATTAGCCTTTATACTTATTATACCGACTTATTATAGGTTAAGATAACCTTATTAATATTTTTATATAATCTATTTATACCTAATATTAATATACTTTATATACGCCTAATTAAGCGGATTAAGTATTATAATCCTTATATTCTAACTATCTATATATATTAGGGTTAAACGTTCTTATAAATACCCGGCGTTATAGATTATCTCCTATAGCTATATTATAATTATACCTATAGATATAAGTATAATAAACTCCGCCTTTATAAAGCTTATAATTACGAGTATTTCTTTTTTTAACCGCTAAATAATAAGCCTACTAGCTAGAAATACTATATATCTAGCTATTAAGTATTATAACTCTTTACTATTTATAAAAAATATCCTAGAGTAGACTCTAAGGTATGAGTTCTTACTATAGGTACCTCCCCTAAGTATAATACTAATATTTATTATTCTACTAAAATATCTTACTAAATACTTTATAATTATAGTATATACTTTTATTAGGTAATTATTCCCTTCTATAAGCTTCCGTATAAAGAATATAATATTAGGTTTTATACTTAAAGCGAGCTAATTAAGACTCTTTAGACGTTTCTATTAAGTAATCTTTTATATAATAATCTTATAATTTTCCTTAATTGTATAGAATAGTATATCTCGAGGGCTATAGTATTCTTATAGATATAAGGTTTATAAAGCTAAATTATTTAAGGACTTTCTTAGTATGTATTATATAATAAACCCTAATTATTCAAGTAGAGTAATTATAGTTAAACTCGAGGCTAAGGGATTCTATTAATTCCCCTAAGTACTTAATTTTATAAAAGCTATTAAATATAACTACCTTTTTATTAATTGTTTTTATTATCGGGGCTATTAATAGTATATTATTAACGTATAATAGAAATAGTATACTATTATCGTATTAATATGGATAAAGTTCCGAGTTAAGCCTATAGAATCCTTATCCCTAGGGGTTTTTATTACTCTTTTAAACTATTATCTTAGAAATGCTTAGTATTTATAAAAAGCTCTTTTTAGTTAATAAATACAATTACTATTATTTTTCAATCCGTATAGTTAAATAATATAAATATCCTTACTTAAGTTAGTATTAATAAAGGTATTAATAATATTAAACTTAGCCTATTCGAGATTTTATATAATTATAAGTATTAGAAATACTCGTATAAATAATTAGTATATAATTATAGTATAAAGGTCCTTAATAGGTTAGTTTATAGGATTATAATCCCTATAAATAACCTATTATACCTTTATTAGTAAGTTAATACTTTTAATTAGTTTCTCTATATAAACCTATTTATTAAGCAGGGTTTTAGTACTATAGGGCTTTTATATAAGCTTCTAGGCCCCTTTTTAATTAAGCTTATTAATTTCTTTCTTTATTATAGGTATTTATTATTTATTAAAATCCGATATTTTTATAATAGCCTTATAGGTAATAGGCGTATATCCTATAAAAGAGGTAGTTATAAGGGCTAAAAAGATTATTATTAGCGCTATTATTTCGAATTCGTCTCTATTAGTAAATATAATATATTTATATAGCGGTTTAAAAATACCTCCTATAGTTATTTTAGTATTAGCGAGTCGTTTAAATTACCTTATAGGCTATATACCCTAAACCTTAAATAATAATCTACGAGTCTTATTTATTCCTATCCTCGAGATATCTAATATTATCGAGTTCTTTCTAAGGGTATAAGGGTTAGTATTAGTATTATAATCCTTATAGTAGTTAACCTATTTATTATTTAATAGATTAGAATTTTAAAGGGCTTTTAAAATTATATTATTATCCTCTTTTTTAATTAATAGGAGTAGTAGGTTAATAGGTACTTCCTACTAAATACCTATATTTAGTATTTTCTTTTAAAAACGGGTATTTATAAGTATAATACGTAGTAATAATAAGTAAGTCTTCTATTTAGGCGTTTAAGTATATTATTTTTATTTTCCTAAAGTTATTATTTTTTCTACGTTTACCCTATACTATAAGGAAATATTTTAGCTATTTTTTTACTATATAATTATTTCTCCCTTCCCTATTACTAGGTATTAAATAGGTTTAAATTTAATATATTTATCTTCTTTAAGGGTTATTTTAAATTCTATTTTATTATCTTTTATATTAAGTAGGCTAGTATAATCGAGAAAGCGAATATCTTATTTATAAAGAATAATACTTTAGTCTAGTAGATAGATTTTATAAATATAATTATATAAACTTTCGATACTAATAAGGTTCTCTTTTTATATTCGAGGGGCTATTTTCTCCTAATAAGTAATCTTTTCCTTTAGCTTTATTATATACGTAATATATTCCTAGGCGTATAAGTACCTAATATTATATTTATTTAACAGGTTTATAGCCTATATTACTCTTTTTAATAGCGATTTTTTATCCTTTATCGGAAGTAAATTCGAGATATATACTAATATCGATAGATAGAATAGCTAAAAGTATACTAAAAGTTCTAAATATAGGTAAATCGCCTAAGCGATTATTATTAGCATTCTTCCTACTTATTCTATAATACTATTTTACTATAAGTTATATAGAGTCGAATATTTTAATACGAAGCTATCCTTAAAAGCCTAGGCCTTTATAATATTATTTAGAAACTCCTAGGTATTATTAAATATAAGTATAGTAATTAGTATACCTTCTAAGGTATTACTTACCTATTATTTGTATTTATATAGAAGATTATAAGCTTAAGCTTTTATTTAAACTCCTATAGTCTAGTAAAAATATATAAATATATTAATACTATATAAACTATAATAGACTCTATTATAACCTATAAGTAAGTACTTAATTATATCCTAGAATATAATTATTAATACGATATTATTATTATTATAGACTATACTATAGCTAGGCTATAGCTATACTTAGCGTAAACTATAACGAGGACCGTATAGGAATTACTTAGGGGTAATATTAAGGGGAATAGGGGATATATTACGTAGGATATAGATATAAGTATAAAATAGAGGAGATAAAGGGAGGAATAGGATAGTATAATAATAGGAGGTTAGAATAATATCCGATTAACTTTAGGTCGAATTTAACTTAATACCGGATAAATTCCGAGTTTAGCTTAATCTAATATCGAGTTAGGAAAAGGGGATATACGAGAAAGGAAAAAGGGGGTATTCTTATATTTAGATTATAGAGAATTCTTTTATAGATTATTATAAATAAATATTAGAATTAATAGTAAAGGACCCTTTTTTAATAATTATTTATTATTCTTATACGTATATTTATAAAGCCTAACTAATATTAATTAATAATTAATTAAGATAATTATAAATTAATAAGGAAGGAAGATTAATTTAGATAATAGATTCTTTTACTTAGTATAAAGAAGGAAGCTATAATTAGTAAGTAAAAACCCGGGTTTTATATAATTAATTACTTTTAGGTTTTTTAAAAAGAATAAAACTCGATATCTCTTCGACTTTAATTAGGAGATAGTTCGAATTTAGTAAGAAGTAGCCTTCCTCTAGAATAAATAAGAATAATAGGTTAACTAGGAAACGATTAGGCTAAAGCCCTCTTTAATAATACGATTATTTTAAAGATAATCTAGTATAATCTCGACCTCTTAAAATAGAATAAGGAGGTCCTAAGAATAATATAGGATAAAGCCCTAATTAAACTCTATATTATAAAATTTATAATAAAAATAGAAAATAGTAAGTATAATATTAGGTATAAACTACTAATTATATTTTAGGAGTATTTTAAAGGATAAATAGCTTTTATATAGGAATTTATAAAACTTATCCTTAAAAAATCCCTTTAAAATATTTTAAATAGAAGAGGAATTTATTTAGGATTAATAATAAAAAAACCTAACCCGTTTTTTAAAACGGCTCTATAGTTTAAGAAACTACCTATATAGCCTCTTCGGTTATACTATATTATATACTTTAAATAGGAGGTTTATATACCTCTTTTTATTCTCCCCCCTAAGCTTTTTAGAAGAAGATTTAACTTTAGTATAACTTTAAACTAAAGTTAATTAAAAGTTAATCTAGTACTAAATAACGACTAGGAAAGTACTCTAGAGCTTCCGCCCTAATAACTAGAATAAGTAATTACTATTTAAATACTAAAGCGATTAATATTATATACTTATTAATACTATAATATAATCCTTAGGGTAATATAAAATAAGGTATAAAACGAAGATAAGGACTCTAGATTAGATTTAAGCTAATATTAATCTAATTATATAAAAACTAATCTTATTTTAATAAAAAACTAGAAGTACTCGTAAATATACACTATTAACTTCCCCCTATATACTTCGATAATACCCTAGTAAATACTAATATAATTATAAAATTTATAATAGTTTATTTATTTATTCAAGTATACTAAGGGCTATAGATAGCTACTAGAACTTTAGTAGTAGTTAGGTAGGAAAAACCCTTAAGGGGAAGAAAACCTCCCTATAGTAGGGGGAAACGGAGATAGTATAAAGGCGTACGGGAGGAATAACGGTATAAGAAAAATAGGCTAGCGGTCTATAAGGGTAGTATAAAGGAAAAGTAGGTCTAGGTAAGCGTAGAGTAGGGCGGAGTATATACTAGTATATACCGCCTAAAAGGAAGGTTAATCGGGTATATACTAAGGTATATATTTCTTAAAACTATAATTAATAACTTCTAGGGGGGGGTATAAAAAGGAGGCCTTAATTACTATTATTATTAGTCGTTAAACTATAAATAAAGTATAAAGGTAAGTAAAGAAAAAACGAATATTAAAGCCTATACTAACCCGTATTATAGTTAAAATACCCCCCGTATATCCGGAGCGCGATTTTATACGTAAGATAACTTATAAATAATATATTAACTACTTTATTTTTAGTATTAAGCTATACTAGAATTAAGCGAATAAGTAATCGTTAAACCTAACTAGGGTATTATACGGCTAATAATTATATAAATACTAAAAGTATAGCGTATTATTATTACTTATTTTACTAAGTTACGTATTATCCTATTAAAGACAATAACCTTAGGGCTATAATAACCGCTATTATAGTATATACTTAGTAGGATAGATTTTCGGCGGAATTAGTTAAGGTAAGGGTACTATATAGGAAAGGTCGGGGTTAGGCTAATATAGAATAATAGTATTAGTTAATATAATAAATTAAGGATACGCGATTAATTATATATATAATAAAAGTATAAGATTAATATATTACCTAGGCTATTATAGGGGAGGCCTCCTAATCCTAACTTATTATTAATATTATTATTAAAGCTAATAATTAGGAAGGGAAAGTAGTACCTAGGGGAGATAATACTCGGACTATTATTATAGCCTTATTAACTACTACTTAGGAGGATTATATTTTTCGAGTATAATAGATTAACTTTATAGTATAACTCCTTTAGGGCTAAACGCGTATTATTATAGCCTATAAATTTATAATTAATCGTATATATACCGGATAAATACTAGGGGCTAGTATTAACCGACTTATATACATTAATTATAGTTTAATCCCCCCTTAGTATTAGTATATAGGTAACCCTATCCCCTATATTCTTATTAACCCGCTACCCCTATATTATACGCTTAATACGCCTAATAATACTACTCCTAGAGGTAATAATACCCCGGTTATTAATATACTAGCTAGAAATAATAACGTAAAGGAGTAGGCTAATAGGGGGGTAGTTAACAGGGGAGGTAGAAACGAAGGGTTATTAGCTTAGGCCTATAAGTCGGCTAAAGTATTAAAATATAGCGGTATATTAAATAGTAATAATAGGGCTTTAGGCGAGGAGGTAGAAAAGGAGCCGCCTACTCTTATTTATAATTATAATTATCCTTATAATTAACCCGGTTAGCCTATTAATCGCGGATATATTAAGTATAATAATAATAATAATTATAATTATTAGAATAACTATACTCGTAGTTAGAAAATAAAAATAATTAGTAAAAAAGTATATAGGTAAAGAGTAATAATAAAAGGGTTTAGTAATTATACCTTATAAGTCTATATTACCTTTAATAACCCCCCCTTTATTAGAGTAAAGTATTAGGGCAAGATTAAACTATTATAAATAGCCTAAAGAAAGAAATTATCGTATAAGTTAACTAATACTACTAGTATTATTTAATATAGTTATATAGTCCTTTTAATCCTATATAGGTTATTTATAGGAGCCGAGTAAGGGTTTATAAGTAAATATAAGTAAATAGTATAAGAAAATATAAAAGGGGTTCTTAAGGCTATTCTTATAGGGGTAATAGTAAAATACTATATTAGGAATATATTAGGTCTAGAGGAAGTAATTAAGGCCGATTCGCCCTATATAAAACTATATAAGGGTATTACTAAGGTACTTTAGAAGCCTATTATAAATACGGAGGGCGGAACCTTTCTAAAAATAAGATAGCTTATTAATAGGGTAATTATAAGACTAATTATACTTCTTAAGGTAGCCCTCTTAAGAGTACTAGCGTATAAACTACTCCTCCTATAGCTAGGTATTAAGTTCTAATTATAATTATATTTTAGCTATACTATATTTAATCTAGGTTTCTAAGGCTACCTATAGTTCCTATAGTATATAATAGGGATAGTATTAATAGCGTTTATAGCGTTTACCTACTACCTAAGAAGATATAATATTAATAGTATATTAAATAAAGCGGGCCTACCTACTAAATATAAGGAGTTAAAAGGTTTAAACTATATAATAAGTAAGGTAGATATTAAGGGGGGGGATAAATACTTTTACTTTTATATAATAAAAAAGGGTAATCCTATAAACTCTTATAATTACCCTAAGGTATTTAGCCTAGGCCTATAATAAGGCCTTAA
Organism: Ophiocordyceps camponoti-leonardi (nom. inval.); assembly: GCA_003339455.1. NCBI lineage: Eukaryota > Fungi > Ascomycota > Sordariomycetes > Hypocreales > Ophiocordycipitaceae > Ophiocordyceps > Ophiocordyceps camponoti-leonardi. The sequence continues at coordinate 37,565 of PDHP01000202.1, read as the reverse complement.
TAATAGGCTTATATAGGAATCCTCCTAGTACTATTATACTATAGAAGTAGGTAGAGCCGAAGGTAATAATAGAGCGAGTAACCTTAGTATATACTTCTCTTACCCTTATTAAGGTATAGCCCTAAGTAGAGGCTATAATCCTAGTAAAAGCGAAATACTAGTACTTAAGTTTATCGATAAAAAACTATTAATATACCTATTATTAGAGTTTATAATAAAGCTAAACGCTAAGTATATAGGTAGACTAAGTAGATTAGATTTAATCTCCCCTAAGCTAAAGCCGTATTATATTAGCCTACCTAGTACGTATAAAGTATATAAGCTTACTCTTAGCTAGCTAGAGTATTATTTCGTATTTAGTAGCTTATATTATATAAATAAACTAAGCTTATTATAGTTAATAAAGAACCTATACCCTATTTTATCTAATACTAAGGATATTCGTATTATTTATAAAGTTAACTATAAATAAACTAGGGATTTATACGAGTTATTAATAGAGGAATATTATATAAAGGAGAAAAGGTATTAGGGAGAATAAGGAGCCTTAAAAAACCCCTTAGGTAATCTAAAAAGGGTTTAATATACGTTTATTAAATTAAAGGTAGGAGGTATAACTAGAAAAGTAGGAATAAAGAAAGGCGGTTATTTAGGCTAAAAAGCCGAGGGAGTTTATAATTATAAGGAGTTTATTATAGGAAATATAATCGAAAGCGCTTATAAGGTCGAGAAATAAGAGGGATAAAGTCCTTTTAATTATTTAGTTAGCCTATACTATTTTTATAATTATAAAAATAATTATATTTATAGATTTCTTCCTATAGTTTCCTATTTAGCTATTTAATAGTATACCTACCTCCTTTAAAGCGGTAGTAAGTCGGCGGGCGAGAATAGTCTTTAAGACCTTATTAATAGTATTAAGGAGTAAAATCGGGCGATAACTACCCGGAGTATAATATATATTAGCCGATTTTCTAGACTTATAGAGGATAAAAATAATAGACTAATAATAAGAGGAGGGGAAGTATACTATATTAAGATAGCCTTAGAAAAGCTTCTAAAAAATTAAGATAAATAGTTAATTATACCCTTTAAAGAACCTAATAAGGATTCTATTAAGGCTAGTAGATTTCTAGGAGGAGATAGAAAAGAAAGATTTATAAATATCCTTAGAGGTAATTATCTAATTAATAAAGAATTCTAGCCTAGTATTAAGGGGGCTAAATAATAAAGCCTTAATAAAAGGGTTTAGGAAGAACTTCTTAATAAGGAGGGTAGTTTTAAAAGAGAAACTAATCTAAGAAGGAGAGTTAATATCCTATTAGAAGGAGGGAATATAGGTTAATTCTAGAGGGGCCTAGCTTTAGAACTAGGCCTAATACTTAATAGCCTATAGGGATAAGCTATTACCTAAAATACTATTAAGGAAACTATACTAAGTATTCCTTTAAGCCTAGTATATAGTAGTCTTTTATACTTATACTACCTCCTAGTATTCTTATTAATAGGAATTTAAAAGGAAGGCTTTTTAATAATAATATAATCTTTTAATCTTAGCTATAGCTTTAGCTATTTATTTATTCTACTAAGTCTACTATAGGTAAAAGGTATAAATATATAATAGTATTAATAATTATACTATCTTCTTAAGATAATAGTATAGGGTTTAGAAAAAAGCTTTAAATTTAACCTTAATATTTATATAGTATTCTATAGGTTAGAGCCGATTCTCTACCTTAGTATAGAAAAGATCTATATAAAAAGATTTCTAAATACGAATAAGGGTATTATCGAAGTAGGTATTAGTCTTAATATAAAGAACCTAGGGGATATAATTAAAGCCTATAGGGTTAGTATTATTATTAATATATATAATATAATACCCTAGGAAGGCCTAGGCTAGGTTAATAATACTAGTATATTTACCCTAAACTTCCTAGGTAATCTCCCCTTAAGGCGTAAAGAGCCCGAGTTAAAGCCGTATTATAACCTCTAGGAAATTATTAATACTAGGGGAAGATTTTTCGAAAAAGTCCTAGGAGGAATAATAAAGATTAAAGTCGCTAAGAATAAAGGAGGAGGTAGTCTTAATAGTGGGTAAAAGGCTCTTTAATTAGAATAAGGGATTAAATCGGATAGTATTAAGGGCTAAGTAGACTAAGAGAATATAAAATAGGGAGTTAAAATAAAGGAGGATCCTTATTATATTAGGCCTAATAATAGGTAATTAAAGACTAGGTAGAAGGCGTTTATAAATAAAAATAAGGGCTTTACTTTTCGAGTAGATTAACTTATAAGGGGTAAGGCCTAGTAATAATAGGCGGCTAAACTAGTTAAATTATAATTCCTAAATATAGATAATATTATAATCTATAGGGCTATATAAAAATAGGGCTATAAGATAATTCTACTTTTATATATTCTAATAAAGGGTTTTAATCCTTATAACTAGGTAAAGGGAATAGTCGTTTATAATAAGTCTAGTATATAGTTAAACGCTAATTAGCCCTATATTTTACTTATAGGTTAACTATATTTTAGTACTAGTATTAATATAGGCTTTTAGCTAGATTATAATTAGTTAGGTTAGGATCTTTTCTAAATAGTAATTATAATAAATCTATCCCTATTTATAAAGGGCGAGGAGGAGGGTAATAAGGGAGATTAAAAACGTTAAGGGTAGAAAGGGTAGTTTTCTTATACCTAGTCCTAATAATAGTATAATATAGGATAGTCTTAGGCCTAAAAGGGGTAGTTTCCTTAGTAAAGAATATAATATTTTATCTTATTATCTAGTTTAGTAGAATAGGCGTTCTCTTTACCCTTATACGGTATAGCCTTATAAAGGCTATATTTAACTTTCTTTTTATAGTATACTATAATATAATTAAACTAAAAGTATTAATAATATTATCGGGGGTATAGGGTATTATTATAGGGCTTTATATAGGCGATCTTAGTATTAATAACTAGGCTATTATAATATAACCGATTTATATTATTAATACTAATAATACTAATAATAAGGCTTATATAAATAATACTTTCGACTTAGGGCTATAGTATACGAACCTAGGTAATATTTACTTTATTAACCTCTAAAATAATCTTTAAGAGTTCGTTTTTATCCTTAAGGGCGGCCGTATTATAAACCCCTTTAATAATAATAGCGTATAATTAGTAGTTCTAGATAACTCCCTCGCCGAAGGCGGTTAAGATCTAGTCGGATTATTCGGCAAATTTCTTATACTCGGGGTTAAAAGTAATAATAATATCCCCGTTAAAGAGCTAGTAGGTAGTTATAATAGCCTAGTACTTAAGTATATTATTAGCGGTTTATATAATCTTCTAGGGGCTTAGTAAGGGGGTATTTTTATCCTATATAATATCTTTAACTAAGATAATAACTTTATAATTATAATAGTTCGGAATTAGCTTAATTAAAATAAAAGTACTTATTATAACTATATTAGCCTATATCTAAATAGCCCTAAGGAGGCTAGTTTTATTCGGTATAAGGGCTTTTTAGATTACCTTTCATACTATTATTTCGATAGATTTAATAATATTAATTAAGAAGTAGGTAAGAATAAGTCTAGGCTTAGCCCTTTTATAAATACAAAATTTTATACTAAGTATATTAATAATCGCCTAAACTTAGTAAAAGAGGTTTTAGAGTACTACCCCTATAAGCTTATTATATACTTCTTTAAGGATAGTATTAGACGGGACTTATAATAGCCCCTCCTTAGACGTATTAACTCTATAGTCCTTATTAAACTATCCTTAGCCGGCCTATAGATACTAGGTAGACTAGCTTAGGCCCGCCGCGCTTTTATTAATTACTATTAGGGCCTCCCTTACCCCGATTAACGCCCCCCCTTCCCCCGAGGAGGTTATAAATTACCTTAAAAAGATAGAATCGTAATCGTAAGAGAGAGAATAGCTATTAACGGGTCCTTCGCCTATTATATACAAAGTAAAATACATTTATAAAGGTTTAGAATAAATTAAAAATATACTTTAAAGAACCCTATAACCTACTTAATAATAAGGTAAGAGTAATAATAAATATTTATTATTTATTTAAAATCTATTTATTAAATTTCTATATATTATTTTCCCGGATCCTTTTAGGATAAATATAATAATACTATATAAAATATATCCCTTAGAATTATACCTTTATAAATATCTACTTTTAAATTTAATAATAATATAATACGAATATAAATTATTCCTATTATTATATAGATTAGACTTTAACTATATATTATACTATTTATAATACGAATCTAAATTATAAACTATATAAAATCCTTTAGATGTTATTTTATAAACTTAATCTTTATTAATAAACCCTTAGTAAGGAGTATAGTAGAACCCCTTTTCTTTAAATAACCCTTATTAACGCCTATTATAGGATTCTAGAAATTAAATTCGCCTTATTCTAACTAGTTATTAATATTAAATCCTTAATAACGGACCTTTACTCTATATTTAATACTATAATAGCTTATAAAACGACTTACCCTTAATACCTAGAAAATAATCTATACGAGATATTCTATTTTAATAGATAGTATTAGCGGAATTTCGATCGGAAACCCGACCGATTTCGACTTAAATTTAACTCTAATTTAATACGACCTTATTAGTATCCTAAGGTATTACCTTCTTAGAATAAGAAATATTTTATTTATAGAAAATAGGATTATTAATCGACCTAATATACCGATAAAGAATAATACTAAGTAAAAAGATTATTTATTATATATTACGAATTTACTAGATTAACTCTAGACTTCGATACCTATATTATAGATTTCGAGGGTCTTAAGGACCTTCCTTATTATAACGAGGTATAGCTAGACCCGCCTAATAAATAATAAATAATAAATATCCTATATAATATAGTATATATATACTATTTTACTCGTATTAACCTAATTATAATAGAACTCCCGGTAAATACTAATACTATTTTAATACTTTTTTTTATAAATATTAATTCGATTTCGACCTAAACTTAATAAGATACTAACTATAATTTACTATAACCCCCTTTTAAACCCTATGCCTTTAATACCTTACCTTTCCCTAATACCCTAAACTCTTAAATTAATATTTAACTTATTCTAGCCTTATAAATTATACTTTTTAATAGGTATTCTAAGTCGACTTTTTAAAGTATTCTAATCAAGATTAGCGCTATAATAGTTTTTACTACTAGGCTCGATTAGTTTAATACCCTATAATTTGAAATACTAACCCTCTTTTTTAATACTTTAATAATAGGTTAAGCCTTTATTAAGTTTAATAAGGGAGTATAAGTAATTTTATCCCTTAGTTTAATAATAGTTTTAACTACTATTAACTATATTACCTTTATATTTTTTTTATATAAATACCCTTTCTCCTTTACCTAGTTAATATAGATTAACTAGGCGTTTTTTTAATAATACCTTAAATAAACTAATCTATAGCCCCTAATAAATCCCTATTATACGGAAATAGGGTTATTTATAGTTTTTTTTCGGATTTTAACTAAAGATTATCTTAACTTTAAACCTAATAAAGGGTAAACTCTATTAAATCTATTAACGATTTAAATATCCTACTATATAAAGGCTATATTAACTTCTTATTAAAGCCGGATATAATACTTTAATAAAGGCCTTAAAAGTAGTCTTAAAGGTATATAAATACTATTAGCTCTATAGTTTAGTATCCTAGCGATTTAAGTTTAGAATAAAAAATAATAAGGATTTTAACTATAAAGTTATTATAAATATACTCTAGTTCGATAATAAGCTAGCCTTTAATATTATTAATATAATTATAGTATTTTAAATTATAAGATTTTTACCTTTTTTATTAGCGAAAAATACCTAGGCCGCCCTATAATTAATCTAGATTAATTATTATTTAGGGCTATTAGATTTTATTTAGTATAATATAGGGATTAACTTTAACTCCTAGGAGTTTTAAATAATAACTAGCTCCTTTAGGATCTTATATACCTAGGTCCTAGTAGAAGTATACTAGTCTATTAGGAAAGTTAAATAGTATTATATACTACTTTAGTAAGTATTTAAAGTAATTTTAGAAGAACTCTATAACGATTTTAATTAGACTTTAATCCTATAAATAGCTATTAAAGTAGTTAATAGTATAGTAGGATTAAATAGACTTATCCCGACTTTATTTATTTTTAGCGTATACTTATAAATTACCCCTAACTTACTACTTATACTATTAATAATAAAATAAGCCTAGGTAATTTAAAAGGCTATAATAGCCCTTTATTAGTATATTATATTTAAATAAGTTTATAAAGCCCTAATAGTTTAGAATAAACCTAATATAATTTACTATTTATAATTATTATTATAGAGTAAAGTACGAGTATAATATAAAAAATAGGGATAATAAGGACCTTTTATATTATTCTATATTAATAAATATAATATTATAATCGAACTCCTAAATAAACCCCGCTAATTTTAATTTATTTACGTTCGACTATTCCTTATAAATATTAAAAATACCTTATTAATTCTAGATTAATCCCCTCTTTACTTTATACCGATTTTAATATAACTTTAAGTTAAATTCGAGGTTTGAATTCTATAAAAATAATAGGAAGCTATAGTATTTATATTATAAAAAAAAGAAGATAATATAATTCTAGTTCTCCGGCTCTAGAATAAAGGAAGGATTATAATACCTAAGTAATTATTCGAGGCTTTTAATAATTAAGAGATTATTAACCTTATCGGTAAGAGGGTTTTTTCCTTTAAAAAGTTCGATTCTTAGAAGTATATAAGCGTATAAATCTTTTATACCCGTATAATTCGGAAAGTAAAAAAAACGTAATAAATACCCTATATAAAAAATCTCGATTATTTATTATTAAATATAATAATATAAATAAGGATATAATTCTAATATAATCCCTTATAATTTAATATATTAGCTAATAGTTAATTCTAGTACTAGTATTAGTTAAACTTAATTCGAACTCGGAGCTAGCTTTTTATAATATTACCTAAGTATACCCCTAAGCTTATATAATACTCGAATAGACTATTATTACTTCCCTTTTTACGGAAATACGATTCTAGTATCCCCCGGATACTATTATCCGGGTTATTAAGCCCTTATATAGGATTATAAAAGCTAGGGTTAATTAGTTTTAAATATACTAAGAGTACTACCTTTATTATCTTTAAATACAAATATTAACCTTTAATATATACTTTCTTCTTTCGACTCTAGGCTTTATAATATTTAGCCTAATTAGCCTATAGACTAATAATACCCTTATTCTTAGGACTAAGGCTTTTAGGGATTAAGAAAAGAAGGAGATAATTTCTACTAGATTTTGAATAAAGCCTAAGATAATTCTTTAGCCTAGTAGTATAGCGGATTTTAATAATTTTTAACTTAAAGTTAAATTAACTTTAATCCGACTTTAGTAAAAAGGATAAGCTATACGAATTATACTTATTAATTATAAATAGCCGGACTTTTACTAATAATACTTGAAATAGTATACTTTTAAAGTATATATCGCCTTTATTTATTAGCCTAAAATAGCCTATAACCTATTTAGTATTATATAGGTTTAAGTATTAATATAAAAAGATTATAAAAGGTTAAATAAACGCTTTAAATAATAATAGGATAATTAATAATATAGTCTTTAATATATTCTAGTCTAATACTAGGATATAAACTTATATATTTTTATAAATAGATTTTTCGCGAATAATACGAATTTCTTATTCTAAATCGGGTATATTATTATCCTTAGAGAAAAAACAGGAGGGGAAAAAATATTCCGACTTTTAGTAAACCTCCTTTATTAAAGCTTAACTAAATATAAGCGGGTTATACGCTTTATCCTAGCCTTAGAGATATATAGGATATTAGCCGGATTTAATATTAATATTTCTCTTATTTTAATCCTTAATTGAATTCGAGCTAAACTCGGGCTAGGCCTAGTTTAAATAATTATATATACTAACTCGTTTTTGCTTTATAAATACCTAGTAAAATTAGGAATTATAAAGGGTAAACGCTTAATAATTAATATAATATTAATATAGGAATTATATAAGAATAGGAAAATAGACGAAATTAAATAAATATATAATAATAATAACCCTATAAATATAATAATTAAAGAATCCCTAAACCGATTATTAGAATAACTAGTAAATACTAATATACTTAATATCCGGGTTTAAGGGTTAATTTTAAGAAAGACGACTAATAAGAATAATTATAATATAATAATAAAAGAAAGAATTATTAGTATTAATATAATATTATAATAATTATAAACTATACTATAACTAGGCTATAGTTATACTTAGTATAAGCTATAATAGGGATTATATAAGAATTACTTAGGGATAATACTAAAGGGGAATAGGAGATATATAATATAGAATATAAGTATAAGTATAAAATAAAGAAGATATAGGGAGGAATAGGATAGTATAATAATAGGAGGTTAGAATATAATCTAATCGACTTTAGGTTAAGTTTAACTTAATATTAAATAGATTCCGAGCTTAGCTCGATTTAATATTAAGTTAAGAAAGGGGGATATACGAGAAAGGAAAAAGGGGGCGTTCTTATATTTAGACTATAGAGAATCCTTTTATAGATTATTATAGATAAATATTAGAATTAATAGTAAAGGACCCTTTTTAGTAATTATTTATTACTCCTATACGTATATTTATAAAGCCTAACTAATAATAATATTAAGGAATCTTATTAGTTTTATTAAAAAGCTTTAACTAATAATAGTATCCGCTTTAGCGAAAATATAAGCCTTATAGTAGAAGTCTATTATTATTTTCTAGTTAATAAGAATTCTAGCCTTTTAATAGGTAATAATAACCTTTTTTTATTAGTATAAGTAAGGCGTTTATATATAATCGTAAAATCCGCTTTTAATACTTTTTATAGAGTCTTATAAGGTAAGATAGTAAATACCTAAATAATAGGATCGCTTCCTTCTATAGGAGTAATTCCTTTAAATCGAAGTTTTTTATTAAAATAGAAAATTTATTCCTTTCTTTATTAGTTAATAAGCTAGTTAATCTTTAGATTTACGATAAATCCCTTCTTTTTAAAAATACTTATACTAATTAAATTTACTACGAGATTAGGATAATATAATATGTTAGAGAATATAATAATTTTACCTCTAAGAATATTTATTTAGACTTTCCTAAATACTTAAAGTATTAGGTCTCCTCTATTAATAATAAAAAAGGGTTCTAGATTAGGGTTTTTTTAGATCTTAATAAACTATTTTAGGTTATTGAAAAATATCCTCTAGTACCCAAGTTATAGACTATATTATTACGAATAATAAGGCTTTAAGTAGTTATTATCTTATATACTTTTCCTATATTTATAATAGATTCTAATAGAAAAATACAATAACTATGCCTAGTATTAGTATAATTATAATAAATTAGGGTAAGATATTAGTAGGAATTAAATCGGTAGTATTAAATTACCCTAGCTATAGTACCTCTAGGCTAAGCGTATAGTAGAATAGGCTATAGTAAAGATAGAAGCGGTAAACGAGGCGGAGAATACGTATTATAACTAAATAATAATAAGATATATTAGGTACTATACGATTTAACTAAATAGGAAAATTATAAAAGAACTATTATACTAGAATAGAATCTACTAGGGATTCTAATTATACTTAATTACTATATTATTTATAAGAAGATTATAGGGCTTATCCCCTAAGATAGCCTTTAGGCTATATAGGCTATAATAGTCGGATTCGGCTACGATTAGTTTAAAAAGGGTTATTAATAAGCTAATAATTACCTATATTAGGATATAAGAGATATAATTTAAAAAGCGGTTAAAAATAACTTAAGGGTAATTATAATTAGTAGGTTCCCGCCTATAAAGCGTATATAGGTATAAATCGCTACTAAGAGTACGATTTTTATTAGACTAATAGTTAAAAAGAGAATCCTACTAAGATATAAGTATAAAGTTATTATATATACTAATAGATTAGCTATAAATATTAATAATCAAAGCCCTAAGGATATAGTCTAAGTAATTAATACGGCGCTCTAGGCTATATTCTACCTAATAATAAGGAAGCTCCCGAGCGGAAATATCGTAATTACTTTTAATAAGAAGATTACCGAACTACTATAGGATTAAAACTAGGTATAGACTATTTTCGGGGAGACTATATTAATAGCCTAGGGGGTATATATAATTATTACTAAGGGTATACCTATTTAGACTATAATTTAGAAAAGAAATAACTTTATTTAAGATATTAAGAATACTAATAGGGTTTATATTTCTAAGGTAAAGGCTATTAGGCCTAGGGAGGGAGTTCTAATAATAATAGTATTATTTAGCTTTAAGTCTATATTAAATACTAATAAACTATATAACCTTAGGGTTATAATTAATATATAAATCTATTAATATAAGCCTTATAAAGACTTAGTATAACCTTATTAATACTATAACTATTATTAGTATAAATATATAATAAGATAGTATACTTCTAATAAGTTATATAATAAGTATAGAGTAATAGAATATTAGAATAAAAGTAATTATAAAGCTAGAAAAGATAATAACCTATATACTTATATTTCTTATAATAGTAATTACCTAGTATAAGTATAAACTTATCTAGTAGTTATTTAATAGTAGAATAAAGCGAAGGCTAATTATAAAAGACGATTAATAAGATTTATAGAACTAAGATTATAAATAATACTCCTCCTAATAAATAATACGCCTATATTTAGCTAGGATACTATATAGTAGTGAATAAAGACTCTTATACCCATAGTAAGAAGGAAGAAAGGTCGACTACTAGGGATAGGGTTTATAGTAAAACTAGTATAAAAAACGCTTATTAGGGGTAATACCCCGGAGGTAATAAGGCGTTTTATTAGGCGTAAACGAAGCGTATCCCTACCTAATTCCGATATACTTTAATATACAAGGAATTAAATAATTATTAAGAACTAAAAGACTCTAACCTAGACTAGGTAGATTAATAATATATTATAAAACCCTTTAACCCTAGTACTAAGCCGGATATAAACGAGATTTATTATAGTTTAAAAATAGAATATAAACGCTAATAAGGCTATAATACCTACTAATACCCTATATAATTAAAAGTCCTTTATTAAAATACTAATAAGAAATAGGAATTAGTATACTTAGTATTATATAATAAAGTAGGTTATAATATAATAATAGTATAAGAGTTTTCTAGGATAAGTAGGAATCCTCTAATAATTAGTATAGTACTATATTAGGTTATTTACTATAGTAGGTAAGTTATAATATATATTTATAAATAATATATAATTAAAATATAATAACTAATAAAAGAAGATAATTAGGCGGGGGTTAAGTTTAATAATAGGTTATAAGTCGTTTTATTCTACTCGCCTTTAGGCGAAGTTCGAAGAGGACTATTATAAATTCTACTTAGGCTTAACTAGGTATAATAATATATTATTATAAGAGACTTTAATCTCTATTATTTACTATAGGATATATATAAAAGAAGAAATAATAATACCGAATAAGCCTTATAATAATATTAATAATTATAATTATACTTATTTATATTTATTAGGGAATATACGAGATTCTTTTATAATTAGAAGGATAATACTATTAATCTCGTATAGGCTATTAGTAATATTAATACTTAGTACTCTAAACCTAATATAGAACTTATAGGATTTTATTATATACTATAGACTATAATTTATTATAATAAAAGTAAGGCGATAAATATAAAACCTCGACTATAGTAAAAGTAGGTAGACCTATTAATAGTTTATTATAAATCCTAAGTATATATTATATAAATTACGTTATTACTTATAGATTTAGTATAAATCGAAACTACCTTTTAAAAGCTCTATAAGGAGTTATAAAAGGTTATTCTAAGAACTATCCCCTATATTATACTAAGGTATAATAGGGGAATATAATAATTTACTTTAGGAATTATAATAATTATAAGGAATACTAAAAGAGTAAGGTAAGAGTATAGATTATTATATATAGATTATAACTAGGAATACTTATAGAAGACTACTAAGGAATAAAAGAATACTATATAAAGGGCGAAAAAGGCCTATTAAAAGGACTTTCTTAAATTAATAAATACGAAGAATAATAACTATACCCTCTAAAGTATAAAAAAATAAGTAAGACTTCGGAGTAGGCTTTTATAAAAAACTACTTATATCCCTTCCCTTTAAAATATATAGAGGTAATAATAATCCGACTTTAAAGAGAAAGCGCGTATACTTATTAATAGATTCTTTCCAGGGGTAAGGTATATAATAAATAGCTAGGCAAAGGCTTAGTAGAAACGTTTTAAGGTATTTTATAGGATAATAATAGAGGATATTTATACTATAATATATTATATACTATTTTAAAAAGTAACTAATTATTATAATATACTAGCTAGGTTTTTTAGAATATATAATAAAATTCTATTCTATAATTTAGTAAAAATCTTCTAGGCCTATACTATATATTAATACTTTCTAGAGCGATTTAAGGTAGTTATAATTATAGGCCTATAAAAGGCTAGGAAGAAGCTAGAAGACTATAAGAAGGCTAGGGGTTAAAGATTAATATTATTATTCTACTACTTAGGTAAATTATTAAAGAGGATTATAGGCTAGCGGATTACTAAAGTAATAAAGGTATAGGGGCTTCTCCTAAAAGGATAAATAAGTAATAGGAAAAATCGCTTAATAAAATTAGCGATTATAATAGTTTTAGAGTTTATTCGGGCTTTTTAGGCCTAAAAAGGGGTTATTTTCTTCCTTTAGCTTAATATTAAGGGGGCCTTCGATACTATATAGTATAAAAAGCTTTTAATAAAAATAAAACGCCTTAATTACCTAAGCTAGTTCCTTAACTTTTTATATAACTACCTTATTAGTAAATTAGTCTAATTATAATTTAATAAATATACTTTAGATAAGTTTAATATTTAAACTAGGGTATTATAAGGCTTATTACTCTTAGTTATCCTCTTTCTCCGGGCGGGTTAATAAGCGCTTATATAAGTAGCGATTAAGGTTATATAGCCCTATCCTACTCCTCCTTTATAATTTATTATAGCTCCCTAGAGAGCTTTCGAAACTATCGCTCTATTAGCTCCCTCCGCCTAGACTACGCTCGTACTACTTACCTCCGCCGAGTTTAGGGATTTACCCCGCTTAATAAAAGCTATTAATTCCGCCGTTTTCTAGGCTAACGCTAATAATACTAACTATTACTCGTTAATACTTTTCTCGCCCCCCGCTTACTCCTCTAGTCGACTCTTACTTTCGTATAATACTTATACGCTATAGTATAGCGGTAGTAGGTAGCTAATCGAGTACTTACCCCTTATTAACTATAACTACTCGCTCCTTACTTAGACTCTATTCGCCCCTCTCCTTACTATTACTTATTTACTCTTTTAATCCTAATAAAGAAAGCCTTTTTTAATTAAGTATAAGATATATAGGCTATAGGGGATATTATATAGTTTATTAGGTTTTACTAATTAAGAATATATAATAGGGGTAGGGAATAAATTAGCTATAGGGTATTTATTAATTATATACTCCTTTATTATTCCCCCCCCTATTACCCTTATAATTACCTCTTTTTTCTTACGTAAAAAGGGGTAAAAAGTACTTATTAAGGTAATATTAATAAAGGAAGAAAGAAAAAAAGGAGGAGAGAGGAATAATCGAGGTTTTTATACCCCCTTTTCTACCGCGCCTTACCGCTTATTATATTAGTATACTAAGTCGGGTCTTCTTTTCTCTACTCCCCCCCTCCTCTCTCCCTCTTTCTCTCTCTCTCTCTTTCTCTTACCCCCCCCCCCCCCCCCCCCCCCCCCCTCCCTTCCCCCCCCCCCCCCCCCCCCTCTTTCCCCCTTTTTCTTATATAATCTACGAGACTACCTAAGTAAATAGCTTATCCTACTATACGTTCGTTTACCCTTACCCTATAGCCCCCCTGCCTAGAGGCCTAGGGCCCTACTTTCGCTCTACTATTAGGGGGTTTTGCCCCTTTTAGGGATTTTTCCTACTTAGTATAATAGTAAGGTTCTAGAAGCCCTTTAAGGCCCCTAGAGTAGATTTAAATAAAAATAAAAATATCCTCTTTTTCCTATATATTATACCCTTATATTAATAATTATAGAAGGATAATAGGGTAATTATTATTAGGTTTATAAATAATAATAACCTCCTTTATATTAAACCTAATATAAAGATAATAATAAAGCGATTCTAAATAGTATAAACTATATATAAGTAATAAGCGGAGGAGTATAATATAGAGTTTAGTCTAGAAAAAAGTAAGCTTATTTACTTTATTAAGTATAAAAAACTACTTAATAATACTATATACTTAGGGGATTATATCGTATACCTAATAGTAAAAGCTCGACTCCTAGGAGTTTAATTATACTATAAACTATAATAAAAAGTATATATTAAGGAGTTATAAAAGAAGCTCTTATAGTAGAATCTTATACTTATATTATTAATTATATTTATATAGGGTTATTTTCTTCTCCGAGCCTATAAGCTTTATATAAAGGTAATTCGGTCCTTAACTACCTATATAATAATTACTTTTTATAATATAATAATACGAGATAGTACGCTTAAAAGGGTAGTAAAAGAGTTAAGTAAAGTATAAACTTAATACCTTTATATAGTCTTAGGAGCTTTTCGAGCTATACCTATTTATTATCTTAAAGCTAAGGTAATAATTCCCCCGATTAATATTTACCTAAATTAAAGAGTAATTAGGATAGTATAATAATTATAAAGGTAAGGAATACTTAATAAAATTAAAACTATATTAAGGGGGGTTTTTAAATATTTTATATAATTCCTAGCTTATAGATTCTTTAGATAATCGGCTAGTTAATAGTCTTTTTAGGAGTTTTATAAACGAGTATATAATTAGGTTAAAAGTATACCTAAGCCGAATTTCCCTAATAATTCTATACTATTATTATAGCTTACTAAGGATAAATAAAAACGGAGATAGGAAAGAATAAAGACTTTATTATAATAATAAAGGGAGAGGAATAATAAGTATAAATTCTTTATAATAAACCTTTTACTAACCTTCTACCTTAAGGATATTACGAGGAGGTATAAGTATATTCTAAAGTATATTAGTACTATAATCGTATAAATAAGGACTAGGAAAATTAGGCTATATAATTTTCTTTTTTATCGATAAGTACTAGATATTATAATACCCCTATACCCTTATAGTATAGTATTAGAGGATATTTTTTATATACTTTTTAAGTATTATAATTATTCGAGTACTAGGTTAAAACTATTATAGGTATTAACCTTTAACTAAGAAATATAATAATAATTATTTATACTAAAAGAAACTATTATAATAATAAAATAAATACTCTAATATACCTATTTATATTAATTTAACTTAACTAAATAGCTTTATAATAAATAGGTTAGGGGTTACCCTAGTTAAAAATAGTTATATATATTTATAAAAATAAAGTAATATAATACTATTATTTAGATATATATAAACTAGCTTTATTCCTATTCTAATATACGAGGGAGTAAATAAAGTACCCCCCTAAGCCGGTTATATTAATACTCGAATCTATATCGAATTACTTTAGGGTTTAATCCTTACTAGCCTTAGAAGTAGAGGATAAATATAGTATAGGGTAAAGCGTATAATTACTACTTAATATAATAATAGGATAAGGCTTAGTATAAATAGGAGTACTAATAGAATAAGACTAGATTTAAGCTAAAAAGGCTATTATTTTAGTAATAGCCCTAGTAATTCTAGTCGTATTCTTAATTATCTTCTAAGCCTCCGCCCTACTAGCCTTATATTTAAATACCTTATTAGATAAAAGCCCTATAAGTATTCTAGTAAGGACCTTATTACTAAGGTTAATTATATACTAGTAATTAAAGGGTATATAAGCGTTTATATTCTTAATTATATTAAAAATAGGAATAAGCGAAGTAATATAAGTACGCTTAATAATAGGCTTTTTAAAAGTATTAACTAAGTTTATATTATTAGCTATAATACTTTCGGCTCGAATAATAGATATATTACTATTATTATTATCTAATAATTTTTCTACCTAAGTAGGAGGTAGAGAAGGAATAATAGCCTTTTTAAGTAGGGCCTTATACTTTTAAGCCCTCTTTAGGATAAACTTAGTAGGGGATAAAAAGGGTAGAGCTAGAGGGGAAAGGTAATACTTAGGTAGTAACCTTCCCTTCCCCTTCTTAATAGCGGTTAGGGTAATAAGCGCTAAGGATAACTTAAAAAGCTTAATAACTAGATTTATAATAGGGCTTGGCTATTTTACGATTATTAGCTTAAGGATAAGGGCTAGCTTCGAAGTAATAATAAGTATAGCAGGAGTAGGAGCTTTAGGCTATAGAATAGTACTAAGTATTTTTAAACGCTTTTTACCCTTTTATATACTAAGAATACTATTAATCCGCTTAATTATAACTAGGATTTTTATAAGTACCTCCTTAGTCGACTTTAGGTAACCGAGTATACCCTTATTATTTAAATAATTAGCCTAAGTAGAATTTAATAGGCTTCTAAGCTTATTATAATATCTTATTATATCCTTTATAGTATAGGTTTATTTATTATTACTAATAAAAGGGTTATCCTCCTTAGCTAATAGCTCGCCTTAGTCGAGTCTTACCCCCTTTTTCTATATAACTCTATAATAAATACTATAGTATACGTTCTATATAATATAAAGGTCCTTAGTATCCTCGATAATCTTATTATATACTTATAGGAATTAATAATAAAAAGGAATAGGATTATAAGTAGTTCTTACCTTATAATACTTTATATTATTTATATCATAGGCTATATAAGCTTAGATAATAATATTTATAATAGATTAATAATAAATAAATAAAGGATTTAGTATACTTATTAAACTAATCCTAGTAGTTAATAAATAAAGTTATATTCTTACCGATTATATATAATACGTACTTATTATAGGGCTTTATACGCTTAAGTCTATAGCTAATAATTCGGAGAGGTATTCTATAGGTAAATAGTATTAATATTTTATTTAGGAGGAGTATTAGGGGAGAAAGCGGGGTTAAATCCCCCCGCTAAAAGTAGGGTATAATTATTAATCTACTAGGATTTATTACGATAAGAGGAGTAATATATAATAGATTCTTATTATAAAAGCGCTTTATACAGATAAGTACTATAGCCTATAAGGTGGATAAACGCCCTACTATAGCTCTTTTCTTTATTATACTAGACCCTGGCTATATTATAGCTAATAATACTCGTAGAGAAAGTGGTTTTCCCCTAGGTCCTCTGGTTTTTCTACCTTATAGACTATTTGCTTATTTCCTAAATACCTTATAGGTCCCTAGTATAAGTTTTAATAATAGATTCTAATACCTTAGTCTTATAAGTATTCTCCTAGCTAGAAGGCGTAAATTTAGGGTACTTAATCTAGTAATAATCCTTATTATAAGGAATACCTCTAGGTTAAATATAATATCCGTATTTAAGGGTACTACCTTTAGTAATATTCTTTCTATTATAACCTCCGCGACTCCTATTACCTCTTTAGCCTTTACTATATTTATATAAGTTATTAGCTTTTTTATTATCTTTTTATTTATCTTTTAACTAAGTTTTATTAATAGAAAATATATTAGGTAATTGCTTTTTATACTTATTAATAGAGGTATAGCTCTTTAGGAACTATAGAAACTCCGATTTTAAAAGTACTATTCCTTTTTCTATTTAATAGAACTATTTCTCTATATAATAAGGTATAATATCCCGGATTATATTAATAGTATTAATAATAAACTTCTTATTAAACTACTTAGGAAGTACGATATAAATCTAATCCTATAGATAATAAAAATATTAAATAAAATCCCCGAATTTATTACAATTCTCCGCCTTTAATAACTAGAATTTAATTATAATACTTAATATAATAGCCTTCGGTATTATATTATATTCCCTTTAGATAGTTTTGAATATCTTATATCTTATTTTAGTATTACCCTATCCTATGTTTTTAATACCTTTAAGAATAATACGTTTAATATAATAAATAAGGATATAGTAAATATATTTCTCGCCTTTTTATTAATCTTTAAGGCTGTTTATATTTATAGGTAAGGGTTTATTTCCCTAGCTACTCTTAATATAATTCTTAAAATTAGCTTTATTAAGAAATAGCTATATATTTATTTCCTATAATAAATAGTTATCCTAGCCCTTAAGCCTTTAAATCCCTATTAGTAAGGAGACCTATATAGTATTATTTATTATAATAATAATTAATTCTAATTTATTAATTAATATTAAGAGAATACTACCTATAGGGTATATAGAGTTTTCTTATATAAAGGAATACTAGTATTATTATATAATAGCCTATAAATCCCTAGATTAGGATTCCTCTTTTTAACTTTATAAAGACTTATAATAGGTATTATTATTATTAAAATTTATAATAAGCGGTACTTTTTATTATTTTTTATATATTTTACTTATTTCTTTTTTAGTAATTAATATTTATACTTTTATATAATAGCGCTTATAACCTATTATAGGTATAATAGATCTCTATTATACGTATAAACTCTATAATAATAATACTAATACTAAGAGACTATCTATACTCCTAACTACTACTAAAATAGGTGGGTATACGAGCTACGAATATCCGGGCTAAACCCTATATGGGTCCAGGTGCTCTGTCATCCTGGTGCCTGCAACATTATTATCCCTATTAAAGCATATTGTCTAGCGGCTGGCGGCTCTATGAAGCTTTATTTGAGCAGTCAACTTTTGCACTATTAATTGCTTCTTCTCAAATCTAGCACCCGTCACCTTCCTTCGACGTCGACACAGCCTTTTCTGGCCCTGTCGATATGGGATTTCTGGGCGTATATCGTGCGATCTATGATTACGCGCCCCAAGCAGAGGGCGAGCTCCCTATTGGCGACGGAGATCTGCTCTACATACTGGAGAAGAATGACGACGACGGCTGGTGGAAAGCGAAGAGGAAGGCGGGTGCTACTGACGAGGACGAGCCGGAAGGACTCGTTCCTAATAATTATGTGGAACCTGTGAGTCCCTTTCTGTGCGTGTTACAAAATCTTCTACGTTGCCATTGCCTACCTACATTGAGCTTGTCCGGCTTGGATGCTAAAGCTCTGGGCTGTCCCGGTCTCATCACAAGGCCACGGCCCTTAGTCAAGCCCGCGCTATCTACGAGTACACTCGTCAGACCGACGAGGAGCTGTCTTTTCCAGAGGATGCTCTCCTCGATATCTTTGACACCTCTGATCCGGACTGGATCCTTGCGGGTCATGAAGATGAATATGGTTTCGTCCCGTCTAATTACATCGAGGTAAAGGCGAGAACTGAATGTGGCGATCCCGACCCCCCTCCCGTCATTCCATCGTTACCGAGGCGGCCGCAATCCGATGACCCATCAACGAAAGCAGAATATCTTACACCCTCGGAAAGTCCGGAGGGCCCGTTACGATATAGCCGGACAACGCCCCCACTTACATCAGATTGTGGGACGTCCAACGCAGGAGTCAACGATGAAGATGAAGCCTTGCAGTCGCCATCGCTGCCGCCGCGGCCGCGTATGCATTTATTGTCTGGTCAACGACCTCCAGACCACTCGCCAGCCCGCGAATCGTCAAGCGACAATGGCCAAGTGGATGACTCATCTCGAACACCCGGTGGTTTTCATTTGTATAATATCAACGAAATGGTTACTGTGATGGGAAAACGCAAGAAGATGCCCACAACTCTTGGCGTGAACCTCAAAACTGGAACGATTCTTATAGCCCCGGAGCACCTCCATGATGATACTAATCAAGAATGGACGGCCGATAAGATGACTCATTACTCGCGTGAAGGCAAACACGTCTTCGTGGAATTAGTTCGGCCCAGTAGAAGCGTCGATTTTCACGCAGGGGCTAAAGATACGGCCGAGGAGATTGTCGCAGCCTTGGGAGAACTGGCTGGCGTTATTCGGGCTGAAGGGTTAAGGGAGGTTATTTTGGCTGGTTCGCCAACGACGCCGCGGCGGGGCCAGGTCCTGTACGACTTCATGGCTCAAGGCGATGATGAGGTAACGGTAGCAGCAGGCGATGAAGTATCCATTCTCGACGATACCCAAAGTGAAGAATGGTGGCAAATTCGTCGTCAGAAGACCGGCAAGGAAGGTGTCGTGCCCAGCAGCTATATTCAAGTGACGCGAAATGTCGCGCTGCCAACACTTGGAACCGGCTCGATCGCAGGCTCGGTCACGTCTACCGTTAATGCCAACCGGCTGGAAGAGGTCAGGCTTACCAAAGAGGCCATTAAGGCGTCCAAGGAGCCTCATCAGGTCTGTAGACAGCGATGTTCCTTCCCGCTTGAGAGTTCATCTGCACCCAAATTTACTGTCACTGACTTCAGACTGTTAGCGAGGCCGGCGGGAACAGGTGGGGACAGACGCTGAGAGTCATTCAAGAGCTAAGTCCAGTACGTCAGAACTGCCAGCCGTCGAAAAAGCATGTCTGATTATGTGGAACAGAACCCGATTCATCTAAGTTGAAGACGTGGACAGACCGGACTGGATCCTTCAGCGTTGAGGCTCAATTTTTGGGGGTGAAAGACGGCAAAATTCAGCTTCACAAGACGAACGGAGTCAAAATCGCTGTACCCATTGCGAAGATGTCTCAAGGCGATCTTGAGTACGTCGAAAACGTCACTGGCGCTTCTCTGGACGACGACAAGCCTCTGGCGGATGTCAAGAGATCGAGTCGCTTTGCGGACAAGCGATCGACGGAGGTAGGAGCGTCCGTGGAAAAAGAGGAGAAGCCTGAGTACGATTGGTTTCAGTTCTTTCTGTCATGCGACGTGGCAATTGGCCTCTGTGAACGCTATGCTCAAGCGTTCACTCGCGACTCTATGGACGAGAGCGTCTTGCCTGACGTAAATGCGACCATCCTGCGCACTTTAGGTTTGCGGGAAGGCGATATTATTAAGGTCATGCGAAAGCTGGATCACAAGTTTGATCGCGATCCAGGTAAATCTGATATAGAGGGCGAAAACGCTACCTCTGGGGGTCTCTTTTCAGGACCTGGAGGGACTCTTCGAAACAACACGCGCAAAGTGAGGCCAGCCCCGGCTGCGCAAAAAAGCGACGTGGTTGATACCATCGCGATACCCGCCACCGGCGCGTCAGTCACAGGATCAGGTATGCAAGGGCGCACGTCGCCCGCTGGAAAGAGTCCAGGTACCAGCTTAGCCGGCAAGGGATTCGAAGATAATGCATGGGATCCGGAGCCGCCATCTGGCTCTCAGTACCAGGCATCACACGAGGTCAAACTCCGCTCGCCAGCTACGGCGTCTATGCCGCGCCCGGTAGCTCCTTCTTTGGCGGGTTCTGTGGAGGATTTGTCACTGTTGTCGGAGCCACTTCAGCCAACGCGCATCGAATCGCAGCCTATATCAACTTCTCAGTCCAGCTCTAGGAACGTTCACACCCAGCCTGCAACAGCTGTTAACTCGTCCCTTTCTAGACCATCCCCTGCCACCCACATGCGCTCATCGCCGCAAGCTTTGGTACCGCCAAGGCCGATACCTTCATCAATGACTCCCAATCAAGGAACATTGAAGCCATCTCCGAGGCCGTCATCGGCTCCGCAATCGACTCCGCAAGCTATATTTCACCCTCCCAAATCGATACAGCAGTCAACAAATTCTTCACAGTCTCAGGTTGCTCCACCGGGTCAAAGTTTGAACGATCTTCGACTTCAACAACGATATGCTGCGCAAGTCCAACATCATCCCGCAATGCTTGGCTACTCAATGGTTCAGCCTCCGGCCACATCTTCATTTCCAATAGCCAATCCGGAGCAGCAGCAGCATTTCGTGTCGCAGACCATGACAGGTCTAAGCCCGTTTGCAGACCCCGGCCAGCCGATTCCCTTCTCGTCTATCAGTAGTCAACATACAGGCTTTCGCTCCGTTTACCCTCATCCCCACTCGTCTTCCTTTGCCCAAAACGGCAGTGCCAACAGTTTTCTTCCAGCGCCGCTGCAGCCTCAGCAGACTGGTTTCATTGGGCAGACGGGTCATGCGAGCGGTTTCGCTCAACCGCTACAGCCACAGAAGACAGGTCCCCCGCCTCCTGTGCGGTTCGGAGTATCTGCAGACACAAAGAAATTGACACCTCAACCTACAGGACGGAGAGCGAATTTGGCGCAGGCTAGTAAGTGTCACTTCCAAGTCTTCAGAATAGCTGGTCTAATGTTTCTGACCGTGTGCTTCAGCTCCCGACAATCCATTTGGGTTCTGATTGTGGCAGATCCAGGGCATCCTCACTTTGTATCTAGATACGGGGCTTTGGCGATAATGGAAATAGGGCATTCCGCAATATCGACGAGTAATCACTGCGCCATTGGGAAAAGGCCAGTTTTAACAAGCATCCATGTTTTCTTAGCAAGCATCCAATTCCATCGGATTTGAGTTCTGCCGAGGCCGGCGGGGACGTATCGAAGTAGCGCTCAAGTAGTCAGTACGGGGAATTTGGAAGGGCATAAGACCTCCGCCCGACTAAGGCGTATCCCTTATCTTTAATTAGTAGCGTTTTTATAGCGTTTTTCTTATAGTGCCTTCTATAGTACCTTTTATAGTACCTTTTATAGTACCTCGTATAGTACCTTTTATAGTACCTTTTATAGTATTTTTTATAGTACTTTAATAATATATATTTATATTTATATTTACGTTTTTATAAAAGGGACTTATATAATACTTTTTTATACTTTTTATAGTACTTCCTATAACGCGTATTTGTATTTATATTTAGCTTTTTTATAGTAGAGAACTTTATATAGTTCTTTTTAGAATACTTTTAGGGTACTTTTTAAGTAATTTTTAGGGTAATTTTAAGAGTAATTTTTAGAGTAAAAAAGAAAATACGGCTTAGTTAGGTATAAAAATATACCTATATAAATTAGCTATATTAATACTTAAGCGCTACTTTAATATATTATAACTAGGTTTAGTAAAAAAAATTCTAATAAATTTAGATACTTATTAAAACTAGCCTTAGGAAAAGGGATAAAATAGATAGAATATTACTATTAGCTATACTTAGAATCTCTAGGGGCTATACCCTCTTCCTAAATAGAATAAGTATTATTATTAAGTATTACTATTTTCTATACCCTATTTATCTATTTTCCATATCCCCTTCTAAATCGAGGGTACTAGCCACCCGACTAGGCAGACGACCCCGTACTAGCCTACGCTACCTATTTTTAGTATAAAGGTATAGCGGATTAAAGAGCTACTTATAGTACCGCGGTACCTCTCTATCTCTTTAATTCTCCTTAATTAAAGCCGTAGCGCCCGGCAGGATTACTCTCTACGGGCAGCGCCGGCCGTAATTACTCTCTACGGGCAGCGCCGGCCGTAATTACTCTCTACGGGTAGCGCCGGCCGTAATTACTCTCTATAGGTAGCGCCGGCCTAATCCCTCTATATAGGCAGCGCCGGCCGTAATCCCTCTATATAAGGTAGCGCCGGCTATATATAGGGTTAAAATTAGGTATTTCTAGGACTACGAGTAACTTCTAAGGTCTTTATAACTTTATACTATAAATAGGTAGTGTAGGCTAGCGCGGGGTCGCCCGACCTAGTAGGGATATTAGTATCCTAATTTAGAAGGGGATATGGAAAATAGATAAATAGGGTGCGGAAAATAGTAATACTCTTATTATTAGGTATACTTATAGCCTAAATAGGAAGACTACCCTATACTAGTTAATACTACCTATTTTTAGTATTAAGATATAATATAAAAGAAGTTACTTTTTTATATTATTATTAATACCGTTATTATATAAAGATTATAACTAGCCTTAAGGCTATTACCTATATATAAGAATTATAACTAGCCTTATTATTATTATTTATATAAAGGGATTAGGCTAGTATTATCTATATAAAGTAATTATAACTAGCCTTATTATTATTACTTATATAAAGGAATTAGGCTAGTACTACCTATATAGAGTAATTATAACTAGCCTTATTATTACTACTTATATAAAGGGATTAGGCTAGTACTACCCGTATAAAGTAATTATAACTAGCCTTACTATTACTACTTATTTATAAGAATTATAATTAGTTTATAGCTTAAATTAAAGATATAAGAAAGTATAATAATATAATTAGTAATTCTAAGATTTATTAGGTTTTTATATCTAAGTTAAGTAATATAGGCTAGTATAGGGTAGTCTTCCTAATCGGAAATATTAAAAAGGAAGGACTTAGTCGATATTATATAACCTAATATAATATAAAGAACTCTATAAGAAATCTCTAATATTAAGATAATAATCTTTTACTATTCTAGTAATAACCCCTTTTCTCTCTTAGTAGTAGCTAAGAGTACTTAGAGCTTTCTTTATAAATAAGAATTAAGATTATATATATATTTAAAGTCTTCCGACTATTAGTTAAGGACTTTAGAGCTTATAGTTCTCCTATATATATATATATAGATATATTTCTCTTATATATATATATTATATATATATATTTTATTATATAACCTTTTTATCTCGATTATAATTCTCTAAGTTCTTAATAATTAAAATTTATATTTTTAACTATTTTATAATCCTAATATCCCTTATTAACTAATTTATAAAATAACCTAGGTTTTTAAAGGTTATTTATAATAAGTAATAGTAGGAAAAATATTACCCTTTTATTAAACTCCGACTAGAAGACCTAGAAGTTAATATTTATAAACTAAATTAAAGGAGTAAAGCTTTAAGATTAAATCTAAGGTTATAAAGATTCTCCTATAGAACTATAGGTACTAGCTCTTATAAATACTAATAATATTTTTATAAGCGAAAAAAACTATTATTTTAAGTAATAATAGATAGAGTATACGATTTATCTAAATAAAAAGAAAACTTAGGAGAAACTTAATAATAAAACTAAGGACCTAAAGAATTAGGTCGAAGAAATAACTAATAGGACTATTCTTTATATTTATAATAATAAGGTTAGTATACTTACTAAATAGTATACTAATATTAAAGAAAATTATAGGTTAATAAATACTTAAATTAATACTAAGTTTTAAGAGAAGTATAAGACTATTCTTAATATTAAAAGACTTTAAAAAACTAGTTTAGTTAGTTAATTAACTAATAGGTAATAATAATTATAATAAAAGGCGAGGATTTTATTTAAGTAATTAATAAATATACTTAGGCCTTAAATTTTTATAGTATAATTTAATAGTACGATTATTTACGCTTATAAGCTTAAAAATTTATTAAAAACGAGCGGGTTAAAGCCTAGGACTTTAGTATTAATAAGCTTATAAAATTATTTAAAAAGCGATTTAATAGTATTATAAACGCTAAAAATACTATTAGGATTAATAAAGGAGTATTCCTATTAATTTATAATAGTTAAAATAATAAGAATAATAATAATTCCTAAATTAATAATAATAATAGAAATAATAATAAGAATAGTAATAATACTAATAATAATACTATTAATAAAAACTCAATCGGTATTCTAGAAGAAATAACTAGGACTAAATCGATAAGTACCGATTAAAAAATAAGGGGAGGTATAATAATCGTTAAGGCTAAAACAAGGAAAGAAGAGAAAACGCGATTATCCTATAGGATAGGGGATAAAAAAAGGTAAATACTCCCCTTACCCTTTATATAACTCGATTATACATAAGAGGGAGTACTATTATATACTTTATAATAATATACTAGTATAATAATAGGAAATATAAAGTATAAGGATTATATAGAAAAGGCTAGTATAAGGAAACGTAGGCTAGAATAATAACTAGAATAAGTTCTCTTCCTCCTACTTGTTATATAAAAAGGGGTAAGCCCTAGTATATTTTTATATATAAAATATAGGCTTAGTATTTTCTATAATAGAGTACCCTTTTTATAACTTTATAATTCTCGACTTTAGTATAGTACTTTATATTTTTAATAATATTTCTTATTTTATAAACTTTTATAGCGTAAACCTTAGTAATATTATATAAGTATAAGATATATAAGTCTAAATTTAGGGATATAAAAATATTTAATTAAGCGTATTAATCGGGATTAGGCGAATAACTCTATAATTATAAGGAGTAGTATTTTATTAAAATTTTATATATAATTTAGTCTTATACTAACTACTTTAATAAAAAGGAATTTAGTAGGATAAATTACTAAAATACGGCTTATTAATTTTTCGAAGAAAATTAGGGGATATAATCGCCTAAGTATACCTTTAGTATAATTAATTTATACTTAAATACTATTTAATTACCTTTATAGCCTTTATAATTTATTAAAACATATATAATTTAATAACCTTTAAAAAGGGTTAAAAATCAATAATAACTATATAATACTATAAACTTAGCTACCCGGGTTTATAGACTTTAGAGTATATTTTAAATATATATAAGGGTATTCGAATATAATTATAAGGAAAAAATAGAATCCCCCTTATAGTATATAAGAATTATACTATAATTAAGATTATTTATTAAATTAGCCGGAAACTAAGGTATTACTTAAAAACCCTAGAAAATACCCTTATAATTAATTTCTATAATTTTAAACCTAATTCCGCTAGTTTTAAATCTATTATACAAATTATAAATATAGTATTAGGTTTTACTTAGGATTATTATTTTAAAGATTAAAAGTAATTATAACTTCTTAGCGCCTTAGAGTCGGTATTTAAATACTTTATTTACTAATACTTATTTAAAATCCGTATAATTAAGTATAATAAAAAGGTTCTTTTTAAACTAGAAATATACTATTTTTTTATAAGAAGAAGTATTAAGATAAAACCTTCTATTTTATATATAACGCGCTGTATATCTAGTTATAGCGTATATCTAGTCACGCTATACATCTTATTATAGTAGCGTATATTTAATTACGGCTTACTCCGCTTTACCCCTCTTCCTATATTATATACCTACTATTATATAAAAGGGCTATGATTAATCTATAGCTTTTTCCTCTTTTTTTCTCTTTTCTTTTTAGCTTTAAGTCTTTATTTATAGTACTAAATATATTAAATTACTAGCCGTATTACTACTTAAAGCTTAAATAATACTAATAAGTATTTTAAAATACGTATTTATACTTCTTATATCCTTATAGGGATAGAAAACCTTATAACCCGACTACGATTATAACCCTTAACTACCTAAATATTAAAAGCCGAAGGATTAATACCCTAATATTTAGTATAATTAACTTCGAAAGAGCTAAAAGCTAGCGAAATAACTAGTATAGCTTCCTTATCGAAATCCCCTAAGATAATAATACCTATACTAAAAGACTTTTAATCCCTTATACGAATAATAGCTTAGTAAACCTAGGCTATAAAGACTTAGACCGAAGAAATATCTTAGATACGAACCGAAATATAAGACCTTTAGAAGAACCGATTATATACCCCCGAAACGTAAATCCTTAATACTAATTCGACTAATAATAGCCGTTTATATTATACTACCTTAACTATTTTTATTAATCCTAATACCCTAATAGCTATTACCTTTATACTAATAGGTAAGGCAGCCTAGCCGGAGTTCGCCCCTATTACTCCCTTAGGATAAATTAGCTCGTATTATAATAAGTAAGAAAGGACTAAGATTAAGACTATTAGCCTATTTAAAGGAAAGAAGACCGAATTTAATAGCTTTTTTAGTAACCTTTAATCGAAAATAAGGATTAATAAACCTTTCTTCCGGATAAAGGATAATCGGATAGATTTTCTCTTCCGCTCCCTCGAAAATAAAGTTAAGTAGGCCCTTAAAATAAGGTATAACTCTAATACCTAGCCTTTTTCTAGGCTAGCTAAAATAATTTAGTATTTTAAATTAGCTTTTAATAATCTAAATAAGTTCTTAAAAGCTAAGGAATAATTAAGTAAGCTTAAGTTCTTAGTCTATAGAAAATAGGATATATAGTTATTTATTATAGAATTTAATCTTTTAGTAGTTAAAACCTAGACCCCTAGTAAAATAATAAAATAGGAATTATAGGAATACCTATTTACCGGACTTAACCTAAGTCTTTTCGAAAAAGCTAAGGACTCTAGGATTAATTATAAAGCTTTTTATATTAGTATTAAAAGTACTATTTATTATAGGAAAGGGAGGTAATAAAAATAATCTAGACTCTTCGCCTATATTATAATAATAAGCTAGTAAACGACTTAAAAAAGCCGGCTACCGTTAAAGGTAAGGGTTAAGCCTTAACTCCCGATAAAAAGAAGGTTTATTAGGAAAACGGGACTTATTTTATTTATAGGAAAAAAGAGTATTAGGCTAAAAACTATCCCGATAAATAGTATATTACCTAGGTCCTTCGACCCCCGACTCCGGGTATAGTAGCTACTAATTCTAATAACTTATCGGATTCGGGAAAAGCCTAGGACTATTAGAAGTCTTTATAATAATCCCTAAGGTATTATAAATAGGGAAAGTAATAGAAGGTTCGTTTACTATTAATAGTTAAATATAAGTTAATAGTATTACCCTCCGTACTTCTATACTATATAATACTAGAGTAGATTCCCGTCTCCTCGTTAACCGCTGCTTTACTCGGTAGGTAGTTAAACGCTTAGGTACTAAGCTAGTCTTAATAAAGCTAGTACCTTTTATTAACTTTTAAGGATATAAAGCTAGCTATATTTATAAATATCTAATCGCTACCCTTATTATTAATAGTAGATTATTTCTCTAAAAAACCTTCTAAGTTACCGATTATATATAAGATATCTTTATTAGCTTATTCTAAATAGTAGAGAAAAACCTATTACTTAATTACGCCTCCTACTAATCTATTTAGCCTAATAACCTACTCGCCCTTATTAAATATTTACCCTTAATACTTCTTTCTCGATAGGCTCTTAATTAATTAATTAACCCTAAGGTTTAAGCTAATACCGAATATTAAAACCGATTAATTAATAAGGATAAAAAATAATACTAATTATTCTAATACTCCTAGGAGAATAATAAGATTATTTAGCTAATAGGACCTAAAAAGCCTAAGCTATTACCTAATACTATTAATACTAAAGACTAGGCTATTCGGGAATAGCTTATCTAATACATTTAGGAAGATCCTCGCCGCTAATAATAGGAGGAACTTACCCTATTAATACTAACTAAACCTATCCCTCTTAAAAACGATAATAATAGCATAGGTATACCTATAGCGAAGCTAAGCTTAGCTAGCTATACGTACTAAGGATAGAAGATTCCCTTCCTAAAGGGAGAAGACCCCGAGTATATTACCTTTATTTAAGATACGATCCTACTACTTATCGCTTACCTCGAGGGCTTCTTTAGTAAGAAAGAGGTATATATACTAACTAGCCCTTATCCCGATTATAATATTACCCTCGAACTAGAAAAGCCTTTAAACCTAACTAGCCCCTTATTTAATAGGATACCCGTTAAATACTTACCCCTAGAAAAAGAAATAGTAGACTACCTACTTAAGATTAGGTTTATTATTATTAATACTAGCCCCTATACCGCTTTAGTCCTCTTTATACCTAAGCTATATTTAATAATTAGGCGTTTTTATATTAACTATAAGTAGATAAATAATTATCTTAAGAGCCGTATCTTCCCTACCCCGTTTTTAGAAAGTACTATATTTAATTATTAATCCGCTAAACGATTCTCTAAGATTAATATTATTTAAGCTTTTTACTAATTCTATTTAAACCTAGATTCTAAGTATTTAACCGCCTTTCGTACTCGTTTTAGTATATATTATTAGAAGGTCCTACCGTTTAAACTAAAGGTTAGGCTAGCCTAGTTCTAGAACTTTATTAACGCTTAATTATATAACCTCCTCGACTAATATACTAGCGTAAATATAGATAATATCTTAATCTACTCGAATAATAATAAAGAAGAGGAATACTAGGTAGAATATAAAAAGGTTATTTAGCGCCTTTATTAAACTAACCTCTAAGGAGATATAAAGAAATTATAGTTTAATATTACGAAGGTTAATTATTTAGGAGTTATACTCTATACTAAAAAAGGACTAAGTATTAACCCCTATAAGGTATAGGCTATCCTTAATTAGAAGTTTAAGGACTTATACGATTATAAAGCTATTTATTTTTTTATTAGCCTATATAACTTTATCTAGATCTTCTATTATTATATAAGCTAAATAGTAAAACCTCTAAATAGACTTTTAAAAAAGAATATTAACTTTGTCTTAGGGCCTAAATAATATTAAGTATTCGAGTAAATAAAGAAATTAATTATAAAAGTACCTATACTTATTTTCTTCCGCCCTAAGTTATCTATTAGGTTAAAAGCTAATACTTTATATAATACTACTATTAGCGTACTCTAGTAATAATAGACTAATTCGACCTAGAGGCTAATAAGGTTCTTTTTAAAGACTATAGTCCTAGCCGAATAAGTTTACCCGATTTAGGACTAAGAACTCCTCGCTATTATATAGAATCTTAAGTACTTTTATCTAGAGCTCTTTAAATAAAAACTTAATATTATTATAGATTACGAAGTATTAGTATACTTCGTAATTAAAAGAATACTCTTTACCTAATAAATCTACTAGTCTAATTTCCTCGCTTAGTTTAATATTTATTTCCTTTATCGCCTAGGATAATTTAATATAGCTATTAACGCCCTATTTCAAAAGATAGCTAAGCTACCTATTATAAAAGCTAGGGAAAAGGAAGAATATACGCTTATTATAATCCTATAAAAAAAGCTCGGTTTTAATTTACCTAAGACCCCTATTACTATTATACTAGTCTATACTATTAAGATATAAGCCCTTATAGGATTAGACTTAGTCTCCCTTATTTAGGAGGAGAATATTATATAAGGTCTTAGTTATTATAAGTCCTAGTTAATCGTACTAGAGTAGACTACTAATAAGAAATAGTTCCTTTATACTGCCTTAATCCGGAAAGCTTATAAGCCTATTATCTTCGCCTATAGCGGATAAAATAAGATAATTAGGATAATTTAGCGAGACTACTATTAGCCTAGAATAAAGTAGGATATCTACTACTATATTCGTAATTACTATAAATACTAGAGAAATAAAACCCCCTATAATAAAACGCCTAGCCTACTATATCCCTTACTAGTATTAACTAATATTTAGGAATATATTACTTATAATAGGAAGATAATACTAAAAGATCGCCTAGGCTATAACTACGTATAAACCTTTATTTATAAGCTTAGTTATTTAATTATTATATTACCCGGGAAGAAGATAAATATAAAAGAGATCCTCGTAGGCTATTATTTCCGGTAATTCTACCGCTTTTTCGGGTTATTAGTAGTCTAGATTACTAATAATATAAGCCTATTCGTTTTAGGCTTTTTAAAGGAGATTAATCGACTAATAAGTACTAAGTACTAATACGGTAGTATACTATATCCGTAAATATAGGGTAGTATAAAGGTTATTAATTAGTATTTAAATTAAAGGTTATACTTTTATATTAATAAGTACTAAGATAACTAGAGCGACTTTTTACTAGCGTTCGACTTTATATATAATACGTTATAGTACTCCTCTATTAATATAGCGCCTCTAATAATAGCCCTCGGTAAAGATATATATAACCCCTTAATACTACTACGAGAGCCTATATACGCTATAATAACTACTATAAGATAAGTATAAGAGCTAGTAGCTAAGGTAAAGGAAGTATAATAGTAAGCTTAATAGGTAGCGATTATAATATAGAATTAATAAAAGATATAAGTAGATAAGAAACGCCGATTAGTTAATTTTATTATTAGCGATAGGGTCTTCTTATAGTAAAAAGGATTTAGTATAATAGCCCCTATAACTCGGCTTAACGTATAATAGTCTAGCCCGTTTACGATTACTATAGAGCGAGGCTATAGCTATATTTTAGATCTACTAGAATCGTATAAGATAAGTAACCTCTTCTATACCGATCGCCTTAGAAAAGTAGCTAATAACCCCCTACTAGGCTAAATATAACCTACCCTAGAGCCTAAGGAAATTAATAGCCTACTAGAATAGGAAGTTAACTAAATCCTATAATTACGAGTTACTAGGTAATATAAGCGACTCGAATATTAGGTTAACTAAAAAGGCTATAATCCTAACAAAACTTAGTACCCGGTATAAAATTTTAAATACGTACTAATAGCTATTAAAGCATACTATAACCTATACCCTAATGCCCTAGGACTACCTATTAATCTATAATATTAGATTAAAGCCGCGGCTATAAATAAAGACTATAATAACCGAGAAAATAACGATAATACTATTAAAGCGTTACTAGTAATAATACGATAATATTATTAACCTTAATACGTATATTAAGGCTATAGGAGGGGGGTAGTATAACGCGCTATATATCTAGTTATAGTATATATCTAGTTATACTATATATCTTATTATAGTAGCGTATATTTAATTATAGCTTACCCTACTTTACCCCTCTTCCTATATTATATACCTACTATTATATAAAAGGGCTATAATTAATCTATAGCTTTTTCCTCTTTTCTTCTCTTTTCTCTTTAGCTTTAAGTCTTCGTTTATAGTACTAAATACATTAAGTTGCTAGCCGTATTACTATATATTTAAGAGTAAAATAATAGAGCTAAGAGAATTAAAGGAGTCCTTAAAACTAAAGTATAAACTATAAAGGGAAACCTTCTTATACTTTTCTAGTATATAATTTTCTAAACTATAGTATATTTATATAATTATATACCCTAGTATAAAAATAAGTAAAAAACTCTATTTAAATACGTTTTTAAGTAAAAACTATACCTTAGTTATTTCTAAGTATACGGCTATAAAGTATGAGTATTACTATTTCTACCCAGGTATTTCTCTATTTCTACCCAGGCCCTACTCACTACCCCGCCCCCCCGCACACCCGCCCACCTATTTAGGTGTATATATATACGGACCCCGGGAGTAGGTCCGTGCTTACCTTAGCGGGCGGGGGGGTGTTTTTGGACAGGTAGTCTGGAGGCATTTGTCCAGAGTAATATCCAACAAGCGGGTTATAGCAGCTAGCAAGGGGGGGTAATAGCCAATAAAAAGCCGTTCATAGGTTCTAGTATATATAAAGGTATATCTAGCTATTAACGCTAAAACTACTATTAGCCTACGTTTCCTATCCAAGGATTAATATCTATTATTATTTATAGAAATCTATTATTATTTATAAAAATCTATTATTATTTATAGAAATCTACTATTATTTATAGAAATCTGCTACTATTTATAGAGAGATTTTATATATACGGATAAAAAGAAGGTAGGAAAAAGAAGGTAGGAAAAAGAAGGTAGGAAAAAGAAGGTAGGAAAAAGAAGGTAGGAAAAAGAAGGTAGGAAAAAGAAGGTAGGAAAAAGAAGGTAGGAAAAAGAAGGTAGGTAGGTTAATAGGGCTAAAAGTAGCTAAGAAAGCAAAAATAGCTTAGTACCTTAGTAGTTTTAAGGTTTAGGTATCCGTAGAAATACAAGAGGTTGTCTATTCGATTCCTCGTAAGTATGATTTTTATAGTCCGTAGCCGTAGCTATAGCTATAGCTATAGCCATAGCCATAGCCATAGCTATAGCCATAGCGCGTACCTTTATATAAATAAAAGTACCTCGTAGAAAATAATATAAAGTACCGGATTCTATACCGTTTATACCCAAAGTACCGGTACGAAAACTTTTTACTAGTACTAATACTAGTCCGATAGCTATTAACGACCGATAGATTTCTAAATCCTAATATCTTAGAAAGGTTTTTCTATCTGCTGTAAGCAATACGACGGATAACAGCTATCGGCGACGTACTCGCATTCATACCCCCTGTCCAAAACCCCCCCCCCGCCCGCTAAGGTAGGCTATAGGCATACGAAAACACGTACCTAGAAACACGGGCTCAAAGGCACAGGATCAGAGGCATAGGATTAGAGGCATAGGATCAGAGGCCAATTCGTTCAAATCTGCAATAAAAAGCGATCGCGAGTAATGAATCGCGAGATCGTAGTCCGACTATTCTTCCGGCTATATAGCCGGCACGATCTCTTTAATTGAAGAAGATAGCGATAGCGCTACCGACGGCGCTATTATTACCCCCCCCCCCCCCCCCCCCCCCCCCCCCCCCTTAGCCTGCCTCTTTATCCGCGAGATACTCTTCCTACCCGTGTATTTGTATAAGATTATAATCTCTTTATGGATAGCTCGCCCGAGGTATTAATATTGATCTCGTCTTATATAAACCTGATATCGGGGTCCGTATACCTTTATACCTAAATTAGATGGGCGAGTATACGGGGGGGCGAGGTAGGTAGGGCCTAGGTAGAAATAGAGAAATACCTGGGTAGAAATAGTAATACTCTAAAGTATATACTATAATAACTAATACTAAAGCGGGTATAAAGAAGCTATATTAATTTAATCCTAAGGTATAAATCGGATATTTAATTAAATATAATTCCTTTAATATTTACTAAATCTAAATATTAATAAAAAATAAGATTATCTTTACTTAAAATATACTTTTTAATAAAAGAGAAATTTTCTTAAGGAGTATTAATTATATTTATAATAGTCTATATAAAACTAATCTAAATACTATTATAAATATTTTAATTTATATTCTAATACTAAAATACGAAGTAAATAATCCTTAGGTTAAAAAGCCCTAAGTAAAAAATAAAAAAAATATAGGCTATATTATTAATATAGATAATTTCCTAGAAACCTAAGAAAAGAAATCGGATAATAAAGCCTTAATCCCCTAAGCGAGTAAATATATTCCTTAAGCGAGTAAATATATTCCTTAAGCGAGTAAATACAAAAAAAACTAAGAGATTTCTACTAAAGAGCCCTAAGTAAATACCCTAGATAAAGAGGGTAAGAGTATAAAAAAAGCCCCCTTTACCTTAAAATACTCTATTATACTAGAAAGCCTACTTATAAGCCTTTTTATTATAATAATAATTAGAAATTATAATTATTAATAATATCTTAAGGGGATACTAGAAGGTTTATACTAGGGACTTTCTAAATTAATTAATAAAGAATAAATATAATAGGTATTAAATCGAATCGAAAAGAATAATAAAATAAAATAAAATAAGAATAATAAAAAAAACGCGGAAAATATACTTAAAAAGAAGAAAAAGGGTAGAAAATAGTATATAGTATATGGCTTTTTATATAAGTACCCTTATTAATCCCCTTATAAAAATATTAATATAGGAAAATTCGTCGATAAAGTAATAATCCTATAGCTTATAATAGTTAAAGAAATCAGGCAAGGAGATCTTCCGCCTCCCCCTAGGTATTATATATAAATACTTAAGTATTTACTAAAAGACCTTTTCTTAAATACTCCAGCTAATTATTTATAGAGTTATAATAAGGAATACTTAGACTTATAGGAGGAGATCCTATTCTAAAAGGTAATATAATAAGTAATTAATTATAAATAGGTTTATATATATAAGTTTAATAAGAATAATAAGCTAATAAAGTATAAAGCTTACGTAATCATATACGGGGATTAATAACCGATAATAGAAGAAAAAACCTATACTATTATACTTATTATACGAAGTTTCTATATATTTATTATAATAATAGTATAATTTAATCTTAAGTTTACTTAGTATAATATAATAAATACTTTTATTAATAGTCCTCTTAATAAGGATATTTTTATAAGAATACCTACCGGGTATATAAAGCCTAAATAACTTTTATAACTAAAAAGAGTATTATATAGACTATAAAAATCGCCTTTTTTATAGTATAAATACTTAATTAATATACTATAATAAATAGGTTTTTATAAAATTCCTAGTAAACCCTATTATATAATATAGGAAGGTATTATTATCTTCTTCTATATAAATAATATTATTTTCGGCTATATTAAAGAATCCTCGAAGTTAAGTATTAAAATATAAAAGAAGCTTTAGTAATAATATATTCTTACTAGGGGTAAGTATCGGTTAGGTATTTCTATTACCCTACTAAATATAGCGGGTTAATACGCCCTAATAATTATATATAAATATACCTAGTATTTTTATACGTATATATAATATAATAGTAATATACTAATAGATAATAAAGGGATAAAATACCCTTATTAATAATAATCCTCGCTAAGTATACTTTTACTTTAGTCCTAAATACTTATTTTCTTTATTTAATATACGAATAAGACTTAATATTTATATACGAGATTCCTTTATTCCTATCTCTTAGAATCGAGTTTATATTAATCCGACTTTATATTAGAATTATAAAAGATTTATACTAATATTAGACTAGAGTTATATAGTATTATCCCTCCTATTTAAACTCCTATCTAAGATTCTATTAATCCGTCTAAGTTATTATACGAGTATTCTAATACTACTAACTTTTCTTTTATAGTTAGATAAAGAGGTTATAAGGATTATTATTATATTCCCGAATACTTTCTTATTTAAGTCTAAAAGCCTAGTCGAGTAAAAGGCTAATCCGGGTTTAGCTTAAATAGGTTCTTCCTAGTATACGTTATTTTATAGTATTATATATCCCTAGGATATATTACTTAATAGTATTATATATCCTAAGGTCTTAGGTTAAAACGTATTAAGGTTATCTTAAAGTCGTATCGAAGTTATACTAAATTAGGTCGAAAATATAGTCGGATCTTATACCCCTAGTATTATTATTTTTTTATACAAAGGGTCGTATATCCGTAAGAACGAAAGATAAAGAAGAGAAAAACGAAAATAAGGTAAAAAAATATAAGTTAAAAATAGGTCGAAAACCGAGAAAAGAAATAAGTCGAGTCGAAAAGAAAAAAAATTTATAGGCATACTAAGTAAGGTATAATAGGGTAGGATAAATAACTAAAAGCTTTAGCCCTATATAACCCTATAAGGTCTATAACCCTATATAAAAAATCCTTTAAAATTATTCTTTCTTCCTTTTTATACTATTACTATTATTATTATTATTATTATTATCCCTCTCCTCGTAAGTTTAAACCGATTTTATTATAATTTCGAGTTAAATTCAAACGAGAATTAAGCTAATATTAAATAGAAACCGAACTATAGTAAATACGCGTTTATCTTAAGGTATAATAATACTAGGAATACTATTTTCCTTAAGTTATAGCGGTTATAGTAGTAATAGTAAATATAATAATAATAATAATAATAATAATAATAATAATAATAATAATAATAATAATAATAATAATAATAATAATAATAATAATAATAATAATAATAATAATAATAATAATAATAATAA
>PDHP01000201.1:0-63071 GCA_003339455.1 Ophiocordyceps camponoti-leonardi (nom. inval.) | reverse complement strand
TACGTTCGTTTACCCTTACCCTATAGCCCCCTATTTAGGGGCCTAGGGCCCTACTTTTACTCTACTATTAGGGGGTTTTACCCCTTTTTAGGGATTTTTCCTACTTAGTATAATAGTAAGGTTCTAGAAGCCCTTTAAGGCCCCTAGAGTAGATTTAAATAAATAAATAAATATATAATAGGCTTTTAAACTAGGATATAAAGGTAAAAAATAACTCCTTATTATTATTATACGAGCTTATTATAGTATACTAGAATTCGAATCGGTTATAATATTTTAAGATTTATTATACGAATTATTTATTAACCGACTTTAATCCTTACTTATAATCGCTATAGATTAAAGTATTAATTAATTCTATATAGATTACTAATATATCGATAATAATAGGTTTTATATAAATCGTAAACGACTAGCCTACTAGGGATCTTCTTAATATTAAGGATCTTCTTAACGATATCCCTACTTTTAGCCGCTATATTAGTTTACGCCTTATACGAATAAACGATACTTTATTTATAAGAAAAAAGGTTATTAGTTAATAAATTATAGTTTAAATAATATAAAACGAGCTAGAAAATAATTCCTTATAATATATAAAGAAGTTAGCTAAGAACCTTTTATAAATAACAAATTTAATACTTTTATCTAGTCGTACGAAGGCGTTAATAATAATATTATATCTATATAATCGGATAAGGATTAAGAATTAGATAACGTAGATAATAATAACTTAATAAATAATAATATTATTATATTCCTTACTATTATCGCTTATATATACTAACTTATAAAGGATAATATTTATTATCCGGAGGTATTAGATAAACCCGTTAAGTAATTCCTATTATATAATTCATATTAAACGATATACTAAGGCGAACTATAGGATACTAGGGCTATTAAGATATTAACTATTAGTAAGCCCTAAGTAGAAGCTTACGTCCGCGAATATCCTCGTATAATAATCGATTAGACTCCTAGTACGAATTCTATATAATTTAGCTCTTTTATACCCGTTTAACCGATTAATACTATTATCGTATAAAACCCCCTTAGTAAAGTCCTTTATTATATCTTAAATACGGCTACCCCTTTCCTTTTTTATTTTAAAAACGCTAATAAATTATAAGCTTTCTACGATAATATTAGAAATATTATCGTATAATACGATAATACGACTATCCTAGTTATTAGAAAATAGGGATATCCGTTCTTTAATATTTCTAAGTAAAAAGTAGTATTATATTATACCGAAAAAGAACTTATCTACCTTTATTAATACTTTAATTACCTATAAATATAATACTTATATAACCTTCTTTAGAAAGTAAGTCCCTTTAATATTACCCCTATAGTATTTAACTTAATTAAGAAATTATACTATTAATATTAGTCGTATAATACTAAACTATATTAGTTTAAGTTCTTTATTAAGAACGACTATAAGTTTAATTACTTACTTATTATTAATATTTTTTATATAAGTAATAAGCTAGTCTTATATACGATTAATAAGGTAATTTCTTTCTAAGCGGCTATATTTATACGAAGTATATTTATAGCGGATACGTAGAATATACTATATAAATACTAGATTTATATATACTAGGGTTTACCGGATATTATCTTATATAATATAGGAATAAACTTCTCTTCTATAGAGTTTTATACGAATACGAAGATTATTAGTATAATATATAAAGAAATTCCTATTAAAGCCTATTAGGCTATTAATAAGGTTAAATATATATATACCCCCCTTTAATAAGCGTATAATATCCTATAAAAGGAAATCGATTCTAAAATAAATAATATAATAATCCTCTAAATAGTTATTAAGGCTATAAATAATATTATAGGACTTAATAATCTTATCCCTATACTCCTCGTTTTTAGAGCTTACCCTAGAATATTATACGATTTACTATTAGTACTAAATATTACTACTAGGGCTATAGTAATTTAATAGGCTATATAGGAAGTATATAAGCTTAAGGTATAATCCGATATTTTATAAGTACTTTAAACGAGAAATAAACTAGTATTATATAATATTCTCTCCCTTTTATTATAGAATAAGGTCCTCGTTTAGTATAAGAAGGATAAATAATAGGGATTATTTAGGATTTTAAGTTTTAATAATTATAATATAATCCTTAATCTCCTAGCTAGTCTAACTCGTTTTTATATAATATATATTAAGCTATATATTTAACTAATATAATCGGATAATACTTTACTTAAACCTTATTTCTAAATTCCCCTTCTAGGCTTTAAAAATAAGGATTTATATAAAGTATTCCTAATAGTAAAGGAGAAGGATAATTAGGCCTTAGCCGTATAATTTAGGGAATAAAGTATTATTATTATACTTAATAAACCCTTCGAAGTATTAGATAAGGATAAGATTAATACTTTACTTATATAAGGAGTATTTTCTTTCGTATAATATAATTATACCTAGGACTCTTTATAATATATTTTTAAAATATATTTTATATAAGAAATTAAAAGCTAGAATAACTCTTCTTATAAAAAATCCCGCCTTATTATATAAGGCTATAATAATAATAAGAAGAAAGAAATTCTTATTTAATTATTAATAATTATAAGAATATCCTAATACCTACTTTTAGCCTTTAAGCTTATATTTATAAAATCGTATAATATATAGGGTAAGTTATAAGATATTATATAAGTATATACTTAATCCTATAACCTATTAATTTATATAATATATACTTACTTACCGAAGGAATTTTAGCTAAAGTACCCTTTAAATATACTCCTTTATATTTATAAACTATTATACGGTTTAACTAAATCTAGCTTATACTAATTTAAAACGTATTATACTTATTATTATATAAAACTTTAAATATAGTATTTATTATACGACTTTTACCTTCTTTATATACTTATTAAACCCGATATATTCGGTATTATAAGTCTATAAACGGATAATATATTCTTTTTTACTTTTTCTTTTTTCTCTACCTTTAAGGAATCCGAATTATAAAAGGCTAGCCTTTATACGAAATTAAAAACTTTTCTTATAAATAAAACCGCTTTCGACTTTAATAGTAGATATATTTCCTATTCTTTATATAATATTTATTTTTCTTAAAAAGGATAAGCTAATAGTCTATAATTTATTAACCCTATAAACGACTCTATAAAGTAGGACTTTATTAGCTAATACGTATAAAGAGTATATATTACTTTAATTTATTAATCTAAGGTTTTATATAACCTTATTATTATTATTTAAATTATAAACCTAATTCTAAAGGATATTATTATTTTTAATAAACGGTTATAATAATAGATTAATAATACTAACCGCGGATTATACTTTATCCTCCTTAATCTAAATCGTATAAAATTATTTATTTTTATTAATAGTTTTTTTACTAATAATTATAATCTAATTTTATAATTTAATTTCCTTATTATCCTAGGAGAAAAGAAATAATTATTCGACTCTTTTATTATTTATAATAATATCCTTTATTAAACCTTTTTAAAATATAAATATATTATTCGAAGTATTCTTATTAATAAACTCTATAGTATAATAAGCGGTATTAATATTAGTATTACCCTATATAATATAATCTAGGAAATTATATAATACCTTAGGCTAGCCTTTATTCCCTTAATTCTATATACTTATTTATAATTATTTTATAATTATTTAATAAAACTTAGCTTTATAACCGAAAAGCGTTTTATAATTAATATTATAATACTTTATAAATTATATAAATATAAAGAAATTTTAAAAATCTACTAGATTAATAATAAAAATAACCTAGTAAATACTTATATAAAGGCTAATCCTAACCTTATACTTATAATACTTATTTTTATTAATACCTACTAGCTTTATATTAAAGTATCTATTTAATAATTAATTTAATCGTTTAATATTATTTTCCTTTATTTTTTTTAGTATTTTTTTTCTTTTTTTATTATTTAATAGTTTATTTTTTTTTATAATTTTTTTTAGATTTTTTTTTTACTTTTAATTTTCTTCTTTTATTTTTACTTATTTATTATTTTTATTATTTTTTTTCTTTTTCTTATTTTTTTTTATTAAAATTACTTTTCCTCCTAGGTATTATTTAATATTAAAAATACTAAAAATACTTTTATTTAATACTAAAAAATACTTATAAAAATCCTCCTCCCCTTTTACTTATCGTTTAATACTATAATATACTCTTTATATTTATAAGGATTATATAATATAGGTATTATTATTATTAACCTTATTTAGGCTAAACTATTAGTTAATATACTTACTATCGCTAGAATAATAATAATAATTAATACTAATACTATTATTCCTCTACTCCTAGTATATCGTATAAAGCTATAC
The DNA here is from genome assembly GCA_003339455.1 of Ophiocordyceps camponoti-leonardi (nom. inval.). Classification (NCBI taxonomy): domain Eukaryota; kingdom Fungi; phylum Ascomycota; class Sordariomycetes; order Hypocreales; family Ophiocordycipitaceae; genus Ophiocordyceps; species Ophiocordyceps camponoti-leonardi. The sequence goes on along the minus strand of PDHP01000201.1, from coordinate 58,684 downwards.
TTAGTCGTATAAAAGTATTATATATAGGTAGTATAAGTATTATTACCTATCGTTTAATATATATTAAATAAGTATAGGTTTTAGGTATAAATATTATATAGGTTAGATAATACGCTATTATAACTAGTTATTAATATAGCTAGAAAATAACTTAGTTATTAAATAATAATAATAAAAATCTAGGCTAGGTTCTAGGTATTATTTAGTTAGATAATAATATTATATAATAGTATATCGTATAGCCTTTTTTCTACCGCTTATTTTTTTTCTATTAATTATTATATAATATTTTTAGTATTTTTTTTATATTTATTATTATTTAGCGTATTATATACTTATACTCCTTTAAGCCTAAGGGTATTTTAACCTAATAAAAGCTAAGCCAATTAATAATAGAATTATATAAATCGATAAGTATATTATATAATTAGTATTTTATTCTTATTTTCTATTATTATATATTAGCTAACTTATTATAGTATTTCCTTATTATTTTTATTATTATTATTATTTTTATTATCGTTTTTACTAAGAAGGAAAAAAAAAGGAAAAAAAAGGAAAAAAAAAAAGGAGAAGAGAAAAGAGGTTTTTATACCCCTTTTAGGCTTATTAAACGCTTATATATAATAAAATAAAGCCTTATAACTTAGGTATAAAAGCCGATTTTACGAGATTTTTTAGTATTTTTACCCTTAAAGTCCTTTTTAGTCTTTTCCTCTCTTTTTTTCTATAAGTATTCGATTTTAAGGGATTTTACTAATAAAATACGGTTTTTACCCTATAATTACCCTACGATTTATTAATAGATTAATACTTTTTTTTTTCTTTTCTAGCTAATAAGAGTTCTTTTAGATTTTTTAACTTAGTATTTTTCCTTTAAAACGATTTTTCTTAATTTTACTTATACTTATTTAATATTATATAAAGGTTTTTTTTTATACTTATAATTAAGTTTTTTTTAAAGGATTTAGCCTTTTTAAATAATTAATTCTTCTTTTTATATATATATTTTTTTATAAAAAGAAAAAATTAAGTATTAGTATCCTATAATATCCTTACCCTAAGAAATTATAAAGTAAATAATACTAAGCTATTATACTTTATACGATTTAGGAATAAGGGTTTAGATATTTTATTATATTATACGACTTAGCCTAAAAGCATTTCCTTTTAAAAGAGAAAATAAGGGTTAATAGGGATAAGATAATAAATAAGTATATAATCCCCTTTCCTCGTATAATAAGGAAAAGGTATTTATTTTTATTTATATATAATTTAAATTACTTTTACTTTCCCCTTTTATATATATATATTTATATAGACTACTTAATATATTAAATAGTTTATATAAATACGTATATATAAAAGGGGAAAGTAAAAGTAATTTAAATTATATATAAGTAAAAATAAATACCTTTTCCTTATTATATAAAAAAGGGGGATTATATACTTATTTATTATCCTATCCCTATTAACCCCTATTTCTTTTTTTAAAAAAAAACGCTTTTAGGCTAAGTTATATAATATAATAAAATATCTAAACCCCTATTCCTAAATTATATAAAATATAATAGCTTAGTATTATTTATTTTATAATTTCTTAGGGTAAGGATATTATAGGATATTAATACTCGACCTTTTCTTTTTATAAAAAAATATACGTATAAAAAGAAAAACCGATTATTTAAAAGGGCTAAATCCTCTAAAAAAAACTTAATTATAAGTATAAGAAAAAACCTTTATATAATACTAAATAAGTATAGGTAAAGTTAGGAAAAATCGTTTTAAAGGAAAAATACTAAATTAAAAAATCTAAAAGAACTCCTATTAGCTAAAAAAGGAAAAAAAAAGTATTAATCTATTAATAAATTATAGGGTAATTATAAGGTAAAAACTATATTTTATTAGTAAAATCCCTTAGAGTCGAATACTTATAAAAAAAAAGAGAGGAAAAGATTAAAAAGGACTTCGAAGGTAAAAATACTAAAAAATCTTATAAAATTAACCTTTATACCTAAGCTATAAGGCTTTACTTTATTATATATAAGCGCTTAGTAAGCCTAAAAAGGGTATAAAAACCTTTTTTCTTTTCTCTTTCTTTTTTTTTCTTTTTTTTTCCTTTTTTCTTTCCTTTTTAGTAAAAATAATAATAAAAATAATAATAATAATAAAAATAGTAAAGAAATACTATAATAAGTCGGCTAATATATAATAATAGAAAATAGGAATAGAATACTAGTCGTATAATATACTTATTAATCTATATAATTCTATTATTAATTAGCCTAGCTTTTACTAGGTCGAAATACCCTTAGGCTTAAAGGAGTATAAATATATAATACGCTAAATAATAATAAATATAAAAAAGAAAATACTAGAAATATTATATAATAGTTAATAAAAAAAAATAATAAAAAAAAGGCTATATAATATACTATTATATAATATTATTATCCGGTTAGATAATACCTAGGACTTAGCCTAGATTTTTATTATTATTATTTAATAACCGAGTTATTTTTTAGCCGTATTAATAATTAATTATAATAGTATATTATTTAACTTATATAATATTTATACTTAAAACCTATACTTATTTAATATATATTAAATAATAAATAATAGTACTTATACTATTTATATATAGTACTTTTATATAATTAGGTATAGCTTTATATAATACGCTAAAAGCGGAGGAATAATAGTATTAGTATTAATTATTATTATTATTTTAATAATAGCGAGTATATTAGCTAATAGTTTAGCCTAGGTAAGGTTAATAATAATAATACTTATATTATATAATCCTTATAAATATAAAGAGTATATTATAGTATTAAATAATAAGTAAAGGGGGAGGAGGATTTTTATAAGTATTTTTTAGTATTAAATAAGAGTATTTTTAGTATTTTTAGTATTAAATAATACTTAGGAGGAAAAGTAATTTTAATGAAAAAAAATAGGAAAAAGAAAAAAAATAATAAAAATAATAAATAGGTAAAAATAGAAAAAGAAAATTAAGGGTAAAAAAAAATCTAAAAAAAATTATAAAAAAAAGTAAACTATTAAATAATAAGAAAAGAAAAAAAATACTAAAAAAAATAAAAGAAAATAATATTAAGTAATTAAACTAATTATTAAATAAATACTTTAATATAAAACTAGTAAGTATTAATAAAAATAAGTATTATAAGTATAAGATTAAGACTAGTTTTCGTATAAGTATTTACTAGGTTATTTTTATTATTAATCTAGTAGATTTCCGAAATTTCTTTATATTTATACGATTCGTAAAATACTATAATATTAATTATAAAATACTTTTCGGTTATAAAACTAAGCTTTATTAAATAATTATAAAATAATTATAAATCGGTATATAGGACTAAGGGAATAGGGGTTAGCCTAAGGTATTATATAATCTCCTAAATTATATTATATAGGGTAATACTAATATTAATACCGCCTATTATACTATAGAGTTCGCTAATAAGAATACTTTAAGTAATACGTTTATATTTTAAAAAGGTCTAGTAAAGGATATTATTATAAATAGTAAAAGAGTTAAACGATTATTTTTTTTCTCCTAGGATAATAAGGAAACTAAGTTATAAAATTAGATTATAGTTATTAATAAAGGAATTATTAATAAAAATAAATAACTTCGTATAATTTAGATTAAAGGGGATAAAGTATAATCTACGGTTAGTATTAGTAATCTACTATTATAGCCGTTTATTAAGGGCGATAATATCCTCTAGAGTCGGGTTTATAGCTTAAATAATAATAATAAGGTTATATAAAGCCTTAGGTTAATAAATTAAGGTAATATATATTCTTTATATATATTAGCTAATAAAGTCCTATTTTATAGAATCGCTTATAGGGTTAATAAATCGTAGACTATTAGCTTACCCTTTTTAAGAAAAATAAATATTATATAAAGAATAAGAAATATATTTATTATTAAAGTTAAGGGTAATCCTATTTATAAGGAAAGTTTTTAGTTTCGTATAAAGGCTAGCCTTCTATAGCTTAGATTCCTTAAGGGTAAAGAAAGAAAAAAAGGTAAAGGAGAATATATTATCCGTTTATAGACCTATAATACCGAATATATTAAGTCTAGTAGGTATATAAAGAAAATAAGGGTTATATAATAAGTACTATATTTAAAATTTTATATAATAATAAGTATAATACGTTTTAAACTAGTATAGGCTAGATTTAACTAGGCTATATAATAGTTTATAAATATAAAAGAGTATATTTAGAGGGTACTTTAGCTAAAATTCCTTTAGTAGATAGGCGTATATTATATAAATTAATAGATTATAAGATTAAGTATATACTTATATAATATCTTATAACTCGCCCTATATATTATATAATTTTATAAATATAGGCTTAAGGGCTAAAAATAGGTATTAGAATATTCTTATAATTATTAGTAATTAAGTAAGAATTTCTTCCTTTTTATTATTATTATAACCTTATATAATAAGGCGGGATTTCTTATAAGGGGAATCGTTCTAGCTTTTAATCTTTCGTATAAAACGCGTTTTAAAAATATATTATAAAAGGTCCTAGGTATAATTATATTATACGAAAGAAAATACTCTTTATATAAGTAAAGTATTAATCTTATCCTTATTTAATACTTCGAAGGGTTTATTAAGTATAATAATAATACCTTATTCCTTAAATTATATAATTAAAGCCTAATTATCCTTCTCCTTTACTATTAGGAGTACTTTATATAAATCCTTATCTTTAGGGCCTAGAAGGGGAATTTAGAAATAAGGTTTAGGTAAAGTATTATCCGATTATACTAGTTAAATATATAGCTTAATATATATTATACGAAAACGAGTTAGACTAGCCGGGAAATCGAGGATTATATTATAATTATTAAAACTTAAAATCCTAAATAATCCCTACTACTTATCCTTCTTATACTAAATAAGGACCTTATTCTATAATAAGAGGGAGAGAATATCGTATAATACTAGTTCGTTTCTTATTTAAAGTACTCGTAAAATATTAGACTATACTTTAAGTTTACGTACTTCCTATATAGCCTATTAAATTACTATAGCCCTAGTAGTAATATTTAATACTAATAATAAATCGTACTAAAATTCGTATAGGGAGCTTATTATCTTCTCGGGGATCTATTCGTTGGTCTCTCTCTTGTAATAATAGCTGATTCCGTTCTTCATAGCTAATCTCCTTATTGTTCCTAATCCTCTCCCTCCTTTATAACCTCCCTCCATCAACCTCTACCTCCCAATAGTATGATATTCTAGGGTAAGCTCTAAAAATAAAGAGTATAGGGATAAAACTATTAGATCCTATAGTATTATTTATAGCCTTAATAATTATCTAGAGGATTATTATATTATTTATCTTAAAATCGATTTCCTTTCGTAGGATATTATACGCTTATCGAAAGGGGGCGTATATACGTTTAACCTTACTAATAGCCTAATAGGCTTTAATAGGAACTTTTTTATATATTATACCGATAATCTTTATATTCGTACGAAACTCTATAAAAGAGAAGTTTATTCCCGTATTATACGAGATAATATCTAATAGACCCTAGTATATATAAATCTAGTACTTATATAATACGTTCTATGTATCCGCCGTAAATATACTTCGTATAAACGTAGCTATTTAAAAAGAAGTTACCTTATTAATCGCGTATAAGACTAGCTTACCGCTTATATAAAAAATATCGATAATAAGTAAGTAGTTAAACTTATAATCGTCCTTAATAGAGAACTTAAACTAACGTAGCTTAGTATTATACGACTAATATTAATAGTATAACTTCTTAATTAAGTTAAGTACTATAGGGGTAATATTAGAGGGACCTGCCCTCTAAAGAAGGTTATATAGGCGTTATATTTATAGGTAACTCCCCTCTTATACGTACGTGTTTATATAGACTACTTAATACTAGGGGTATCCTCCTTAGATAAAGCGAATAAAGCGGATAATAGCTCGTTTTCCCCTTTACTAGTATTAGATTTATTAACCTAATACTTATTCTTAAAGTATACTTTTTTTTTCTTTTCTTTAATATAGTTAATATAACTATAATAATAAGAATCGTTATTATAGTACTAGGAATTATTATAATTATATAAGTCTTAATTCCTATAATTATAATACCCTCCTCGATTACTATTATAATAATATCCTTAGTTCTTATTATAATAATATCCTTAGTTCTTATTATAATAATATCCTTAGTTCTTATTATAATAATATTCTTAGTTCTTATTATAATAATATCCTTAGTTATTATTATAATTATTAGAGTAAGTATAGGAACGATAACCTTAACCTTAATACAACCTTACGACTTAATAGAATATTTAAAGGGGAAGGACCCCTCTCCCCTAAATAAGTCGTAGGAGGGTTATATACGAGGACCTTTATATATATATAAATAGGGATCTTCTATTACTTAGATAGAAAAAGGTATACGGAATATAGAATACGATTCTACCTTATTAATTTAACTATATAATCCCTTCCTAGGAAGATAGCCTATTTAATACTAATTAGTAGTTATCTCGGTTTATACTAAATAATTATAGATTAGTAAGAGTAAAGAGATAATTAGCTAAAGAGAACTAGGCTATTATACTAACTCCTCCTTCTAGCTAAACGTTATAAGCTACGAAGGAAAAGATTAAATATACTAAAAAGATATTTAATAGAACGTCCGGTACGTTTACTAATCCATTTATATAACTAACTTTTATATTAGCTTTTTATCCTTTAACTACCTTCTTTCTTATAAACTTATTAATCCCTATTAACCTTTGATTTTTTTCTCCCCTTATAATCTTAACCTTTGATTTTTTTTTTCTTTTAAAGTCTATTTTAATTCTTCCTAAATCCTACTTTCTTTTTCTTTATTTTTTTTATAATTCTTTACTACGCTTACGTTAAATTATATAATCCCCTAATAAGTCCCTACCGTCCTAAATAGCTTCCTTAAACCTAATAGACTAATAAGGATCCCCGGCTCCCTTATTATAAAATTCCCCCCCTATTAACCCTGCCTATACCCCCTTATCGGATTATATACCTTATCTCCTATTATACAAAGAAATAATTATTAAAAGCCGAATCGATATACGTATTTAGAGATTAACTATAAGGCCTTAATTCTAGGACTCGGAACCTAACCTTATATAGGCCCTATCTATAGAGGAACTTATAACTTACGTTACTAGGGTTATCTACGATATTATACGAAACCTATTTATAGGATCTAACCTTCTATACCTTCTTCGTTATAAATTCACCGGCTAGTCAATATACTAATTTAACTAAGTTTACCGAACTTTCCGTCGAGAACTCTTTAAAATTATAATAGAATATAGGCTTACTTTGCCTAAGTCGTTATCCTCGAATAATTCGTTTACTTAGAAAATTATACGAATTCTTATACTTAATAAGATATTTTACGAGTACGATTTAAGCCTACGTTATAACCTATTACGTAGGTTATAAACCCCTATACTATAGGAGATTAACTTAACCCGTAATTAACCCTATTACTCGGACGATTAATTAACTAAGGTCCTATCTATATCCTTAAATACTTCTTAAACCGACCGACTATAGACTCGTGCCTAGCCTATTATATAGAACGTCCTAGTAATAAGAAGTATATTACCTATCCGAGAACTACGTCCCTTACGGGTATCCCCTAACGTCCGCTTTAAACCCCTAACTTAACTACGGATATATAATACTATTAACCTTACTAGATCTACCTCCGAGGACTTAGCGTTTATATTTCCTACTACTAGCTCTATTTATAATCTCCTACTTACGCGTATTATCTATAATAGTAAAATTACTCCTAAAAAGGTTATTATATTCTAAAAGGGTTAGTATTTAGTATAGAACTTCTCTAGTAAGCTATATAATATCCTTTCCGATAAAATTAAAATCTTTATTAATTATTATTAATAGATTAGTATTACTAAAGATTAGTTCTATATAGTTCTTTTAAATATCCTTATAGACTAGGCCTAGGATTATTATCTTAATAGTCTTAATCCTAACCTTACTTTCTATATACTATACTATACCCTTAATAAAAGATTTAATATAAAGACTAACTATACTAAATACTAGATAGATTAGACTATTATTATATTCTAAATAATCTAATAGTAGAACCCTAATATAACCGCCTTTTTAAATTTAGAAACCCTTATTAATAAACTTTACCTTATTTAGAAGGCCCTTAGAAAAGGATTCTAGGGTAAGGATTAATTTTTTATTATATTAACTCGGGCTTACTATAGTATTCCCGAATTTAAAACCGCTATAGTACTTTAAGCCTCGGACTCCGACGAATTTATCGACCGACTCTAATCTTCCCTCTCCTTTACTATAGGTAAAGATCTAATAAGTACTTATTTTATAGACTAGATGTATACCTATAATAGTATAATATACTAATATCCCCCCTTTAACCGAGGATAATAATATCCTACCCTAGGTACTTATACTAACTCTTAGACCTATAGCTCCGGTTTAGCCTTATATACCCTATTCTAGCCTTATAGTAATAAGCGCTACTTTATTTACTATAAGACCGGGTACTAGTCTATTAACTACCCTCTAGCCGACGTTATATAAGTCTAATAGACTTACTTATAGTTTTACGAGGATTTTAGTACGGAAGTACCTAAAAAGGCTATATTCGAGTAATTCCTCGTCGACTATAAAAGTATATTTAAAGGACTACCTCCTAAGGGTAAGATTATTAATAAGTATTAAAACGAAGGTAAGGAGGATACTATATTTAATAAATAGGGCGAAGTATTAATACTCTACTTTATAATAAATTTATTTTTATATTAGCTTAAAGCCCCTAATATCTTCTAATAGGAGCCTTAGGAGCCTATATCCGCTTTCCTACTCGTTAATATATACTATTATATGTACTAAAACGAACTATAGGATATTAGTACTATTTATATCTCTATTATAAATAAGGCCTAAGCTAAAGCTTTTATTCGCGAATTTCTATAATATTTAATCGACTAGACTCCCAACTCTATAATAATTAACTTCGGTAATAGTAAAACTATTTTAGTAATTAGAACCCTTACTTTTAATAACCCTATCGGAAACGTTATATACTATATCCTCGATATTATTACCCTATTTTTTTTCTCCCTCTATAATACGGATAGGCTATACGCTTACTTCGATAATATTTAGAACCGGATTATCTATTCTAATAATTCCTCTATCCCTATTATTCGGAAATAAGGATATATATTTTTTAATCTTTCCTAATAGGAGTTATATACCTACCTATTAGAATTAGAACTCCGTTATTTTTATAAGCGTTTTAGCTACCTATATACTAAGCGCTTCTTCTATCTATTTATTAATACTAAATACTCTAACTTCTCGGTAGCCGCCCTCTAGGCTATTTAGAAGTTTTATAAGTAGTACTAACTTTATAACCTAGTACCCTAGTATTTTAAATTTACTATTAAGGATAATTATATTTTTAATTTCGAGGTTATTATAGACGTTTTCTAGCTAAAAGGTAAACTAGTCCTTTATATTATTAACTAAGCGACTAGATTCTAGGCTATTTTATAGTTTATATTTTTTATAGCTTAGGCTATATAAAATACGCTTTATAAATACTAGATTTATATATATTAAGGACTACTTAATATTATTACGTATAATTAATATTATAATATAATAAAAAGGAGCTTATCGCCTATTTATTTAATACGATTAATAAACCTCTCTATAGCTTCTCTTTTATACGCCTCCTTCCTTTAGAAGGATAACCCCGTACGCAAAGCTATTAGGCAAGGAGTCTAGGGGGGACCCGGGCGGAGGTATAGACCTCGATAGGGGAACCCTCGGACTCCGATAATCCCGCTAGAACTAGCTAATGGGTTTATCCTCCTTTAATATTATTTTCTCTTCTAATAACCTTTTCGTAGATATACTTTAGGCTTTAAATAATCCCCTCCTTAAGTCTACTTTTAATAAACTCGCCTAGGTAGTCTTATAGGATAGCTTTCGTACTATATAATCTATTATTAATACCCTTATTATAATACTTAGTACCCGGAGTTTAACTATTCTATTAATAGATTCTATACCCCTTTCCGTTTTTTTTACCTAGGCTATTTAGAAGTTTATAGAAAAAGCTATTATAATTACTCTTTAGCTAAAGTCTGCCTTTTCTAGCTAGTTATTATAAGCCTTTATTCTCGTTATTACTAGGAACCCTATAATTAAAGGGCTAATAAAAGTCCGCCTAATCCTTACTTAATATAATTAAAAAATCCTTATTTCTTTAAAAGATATTTTTACCTTAAATAGTATTCTATCCTCCCCCCCTTTTACCCTTATTATTAAGGCGAATAAGGCTATTAGTTTACTAGTAATTATAATAACCTAATACCTTCCGAATAATAATATCGTTTTTACCTTCGATACTAATAAGAAGAGTCTTATAGACTAGGATAATTAGATTTAATATACTTTTAGGGCTAAGGTAGTATATATATACTATACTTTTACTATTATTACTAAGGGAGTCTAAATAGAGTCCGCCCTTTAGGATTATAATACCCTTTTTACTATTCTCCGAACTATTAATTATATTAATATTACTTATTCTAGGGCTATAAAGCCCTATAAAAGCCCTTAAGGGATTATTCCCCAAATAAACCTTATCCTTAGAATTAATAGTATTATTAATATAAACTAATTCTATATAAATAACCTTATTATCGATTTAGAAATTATTTATTATAAACCCTATAATAAATTAATATACCCTAAGTAGTATTATAATTATTTTTAGTATAATTATATTTCTAAATATTATTAGGAGAACCCCTATTATAAATATTATAAAGTTACCCTATATAATAATAAGGAAGGGTTTTACCCTATTAATAAAAGGGAGTACTTATAATACTACTTTTTATATAATAGGGCTTATACTACCTAAGCGTACGAGTACCTAGTCTTTCGCTAATAATAAGAGAGGGTAAAGGCGAATTACCTACTATACCCTTAATATTTTTAGGAACCGCTTATAGCCTAATCGCCCCCCCCTTATTATTTAACCCCTTTTATTAATACTAATAGTTTTATATAAATCTCCTTATATAAGTAGCCTTATTAGGGCTCCCTTAGGGACTTTAATTAGGCTTTAAACCTTAACCTAGCCGGTTTTTAACCTTTAAACCCGATTAATATTACCTTTTCTTAGGACTTAACCCTAAGTCTAATACTATAAGGGCTTTTATTAATACGAGGTACCCTAATAACTCGGGGTATTTTTACCCCTTATAGGGCCTTAACCGCCTATAGTATTTCTTCCTTTTAAGGAGTATTTACCCCCTATAGGAGCTCTAGTATAAGGGGTATAAGGGGAGGATAAGGAAGTTATAATAATAGGGGAAGCCTATTCTTTACCCCTTCCTATACTTAATTTACTCTTTTTATATAATTATTATTCTTTATATTTTTAACCTAGCTTTTATAAAAATTATAACTCTTACTTAGAATATTTAGTATATAAACTATTTTACTTATTTAGCCTTTTCCTTTTTTATTAATTATAATATAATCGTACTCTAGGAATTTTAACTCGATTAATACGGATACTTATTACTCCTTAGATTCGCCCCCTACTACCTTATCTAGAGTATAGGATAAGCTTTTCTTTATATTTATAAATAATATAATATATAGTCCTAGGATTTAATCCTTATAAAGGATATTACTAGGATTTCCTTTTACGATAATCCTTATATTCTTTCCCTATATTCCTTACTCCTAGGTATTCTTACTAGCCTTATCCCCCTTTTACCTTAATTATTCCCCGATTATTCTTTAGTTATTATCCTTAGGGATTTTAATTTATACTATTCTTTATAGGATTTTTATAGCCGGATTTTACCCTATATTTATACCCTTTTTAATACTATATCCTTATTTAGCCTTAAACTCCTTATTCCCCCCTATAAGGTTATTTAGGAAGTTTATAACTATTATACTAGTATAATTAACTTTTTCTAGGCCTCCTTTTTTAGCCTCCTTACTTTCCTTAAACCCGACCTAAATCTTTATAACTCCGACTATATACTATAGACTACCTCCTTTTATACTACCCTCCCCTTAGAGTCTAAGCCTTCTTAATACTAAAAGTCTTTTAATACTAATATTCTCCTAGCGAAGGCTAAGAACCGCCTCCTTTCTTATTATATTTATTCCTCTTTACCTAAAGAGATTAACTCCTTTATCGCCTAGTTCTATAATAAACTAGAGGCTATAATAACTATTATTATCCTATACTATCCTTATATATTTAGACTTTATATAATCCCTTAGTAGACTTTTAAAATAATAAGTATAATAAGGTTTATTAAAAGAAGTTATTATTATTAGTATATAAACCTAATAAACTCTAATTAGAAGGATTATTAAGAAATAATATTTACCTTTAAAAGGTTTATTTATATTATTAAAAGGAATATATAAAAGGGTTTTCTTGTTTTAGCCTCCTTTAATCCCTATATAATATAGTCTATAACCTAGTAAGTATACCTATATAGTTAAGCCCCCCCTAAGCTAGCCTATATACCTCCTTTTATAGCCTTTCCCGATAATCCCCTTACCTTAGACTTTATTAGGAAAGTCCGCCTCCTAAGCGATAAGTTTTTTCCTCGCCCCTTAACCGCCCCCCCGTTTTTAGTATTAAATAACCCTTTCCCCTTTTTTAACGTTTTATTAGTTATTATAGACTCCGATATTTATAAGGTACTTTATAGTATTTTTTTATAAAAATCGGCGAACCCTAATAATATCCTAATTAGCTTCCTTAAGGGTTATAACCCCCCCTTAATTATTATTCTTATTAAATTCTTATAAGGTTATATTTCCTAGGCTTATTTCCCCTCTATTTATAAAGTCTTTAATATTTTTATTCTTTATAAATAGGGTAAATTACCTAAAGTCTACTAGACTCTAGGGGGTTATAGGCTAATCTCCCTCCTAAATATAATTAATAAGGTTCTAGAAATAATCCTCGTAAAGCGTATTTTTATAATTATAGAACTTTAGGGTATTCTACCTTTTAGTTAAATAGGTAACCGCTTTAGATAATCTATAAATAGTATACTATTTCTTCTTACCGAGATAATTCGGATAATATAAAGCCTTTAGGGCTTAGTCTCCCTCCTTATACTTAATATAATAGGGGCTTTCGACTATATTTCTTATTATAAGCTTATTTAGACCCTTAATTATTTCGGCTTTCCTCCCTAGATCTTAGCTTTTCTTCGCTCCTACCTTATAAACTATTTATCCTATATACGTATTAATAGTATTCTTTTAGACCCTATTTCTATTCTAAAAGGTATACCCTAAGGATCCCCCCTATTATTTATCCTTTTTATCTTTTATATCTCCTCTTTATACTAGCGCTTTAAGAAGGTTATTAGGGTTATTCTAGTAGGCTTTACTAATAATACGAATATTATTAGTATTAGCTATACCCTAGCTTAGGTCTGGGCTTAGCTTATCTAAGCCTAGGGTATTTACTAGGACTAGGTAGTAAAGTATAAAATATCCTTTTAGCCTTTTAAAAGCGAGCTTTTTTATTTTACGTATACTTATTAAACGGATACTATCCTATTAATCCTTAATAGAGTATTAATCGCCCCTACTTAGGAGGCCTATATACTTAGTATATAAATATACTATAAGCTCTAATAAAAGGTATACTTCTAATAATTTCTATAAAAGCTATAAAAGTAATAGCTTATATTTACTAGTCTTATTACCTTAACCTAGGGCTTTACCCTTCCTTATATAAAAGAGGTTTATATTAAGGTTATTCGCGCTATTATTACCTATAGTTCCTTTTATTTTATCCCTCCTATTTTAGCCGGGGGCTACCCCTTTAGCTAATCGATTAAGGAGCTAGCTAAGGTTTAGGCCTATTACCTATATACTATTACTAGCGTTTACTATACTATACCTAGCTATTATATAGAGATCGAGGTATATATCCCCCTTTTAGATATTTATTTTACCTATTATTCTACGCGTACTTATTAATTCCTCGAATCTTACGGGTTTATTATTATTATCCGCTCGGTTATTAGTCGGGTTACCCGCTAACTCCGCCTATACTATAGTTACCCCCCTACTACTCCCTATATCGCCCTAGGGAATATTTAATAAGCCTTTACCTTCTAAGTAGGCTTTAGTAGTATAAAGTCCTAGTCCTATAAATTACTCGACTTTTATTTTTAAGATAAATAGTATAATTATTAGGAATTTAGAGAATAGCGCCTTAAATAATATAATTAGTCCTATAGCTATACTATAAACTCTCCCCTTTAATTATATTCGGGCGCTCTCCTTACGAAGTATACCTTTTTTCCGAAGTTTTTTAATAGCCTTTTTATTTAAGTTTATACTAGTAGAATCAGGCTTAATAGGTTCCTTTTTACCTACCGTATCCCCTTTATACTATTACCTCTATATTTATATAGTTTAGGTAAGGATAAGATAGCCGAATATATTTTTTATACTACCGTTTTATAGCCTTATAATATACTCTCTTTCCTCGTATTCTAATCGCTCCCCTAAGGGACCGAGTAAACCTTATTTAGGCGCTTTAGTATAAATCCTATACTAGCCCCCTTATTAGGTAATTCTCCTCCTTATATTATTTATACTAATTTAACCTTATTATAAACTTATACGAATAGCGGATACTAGAACCTTTTTAGAATTATTATTACTTTTTTTACTATTACTAAAAGCCCTTTTTACCTACCCGACCCCTAAATCCCCTTTACTATTTTAGCTATTATATAAGCCCCTATATTACTCTTTTTTTAGGGGGCGATTATACCCCCGTTTTTACGTTTTTGCCCTAGCCTCCTCTATTATCTTCTACTTTTTTATTAGCTTTTTAGCTTCTTCCTAGCCCTTTTTTAAGGGTATTATAAGCGGAGCCTTATTATTCCTTTTTACTATTACCGCCTTATTCCCTATCCTTTTAATAATTATCCCTCTTTTTTTCTCCCCTATACTATTTTTACCTTTATCCCCCTTATCCCCCTTATATTCCCCCTTTTACTCCTTAGCTACTCTTCTAGCGCTTTTTAACTCCTTCGTCTACTCCCTATACTCTACCGCCTCTTTTAAAAGCCTAAGGTTTCCCCTTATATTCTCGTATAGCCTTTTAATTACTTAGTATAAGGTCTTTAGCTTATCTTTAAGTAAAAGGCGATTTAAAGCGTATTTATTAATATTTAGCTCCTAATAAGGGGTCCTTTTATTATTAAATATATATATTAAAAGTATATTACCGCCTATTATTTAAAGTACCGATTAGTTTACCCCCTTTTTAATCTATTAGAGGCGAGTCTTAATCTACTCTACTACCTATTTATTACCCTTCGATTATTCTTTATTCGCCTTTACCTACTTTTTTAGCCGCTTATTAATTTAATCGAGGGAATATACTATATATTTAATAAGGCTAAGGATTTATTAATCGATAATCCTATTATCCCGGGTAGGAGTAATATAGGGCGATAAAGGGGGTATTAAGAGTATATTTAAAGGGTAAAGGTAATTCGGCTAATTTAGGTATTTAGTATTAGGGGTAAGGATTAGCCTTATAAACCCGTTATTTTATACTAGCCTTATAGTTATATTTATTATTATTATAATCGTTATTATTACTATTATTTAGGTAATTATAATAAGGGTTAAGTTAATAATCGCTTATATAAGTAATAACTAGGGGTATATACCCTTATTCTATTCGAGCTTTAGGATTTTATATAACTCCCTTATAAGTTTTTAAAACTATTATATTATTAGCTCCCCCTAAATAAACCCCGCTTATATTATTTACTTTAATAGAATTCTTAGCCCCTTTTTATTTAATAAAGGCTATTAGTTCTACTACTTTTTAGGTAAGCTTTAGAGTTATTAATTATCTCCTATTAATACCTTTCTTACTCCTTACTTATTCTACTCCCTCCTCCTAGGCTAATCCTTACCTTTTTATAACCTAAGCGTTTTATAGTATAATAATAATAATTAGCCGATTAAGTACTTATTCCCTTATTAGCCCTAGCTCCTCGCCCTTTTATTATACTCTAGTTACTCCTTTTTTAACGCCGTTTACTTACTCTTTTAATCCTAATAAAAAGAGTCTTACTCGATTAAGTATAGGATATAAAGGCTATAAAGAATATTATATAACTTATTAGGCTTTACTAGTTAAGTATATATAATAAGGGGTAAGTTAACTATAGGGTACTTATTAATTATATACTCCTTTACCGTTATTCTTCTTATTACCCTTATAATTACTTCCTCTTATAATAAATAGAGTAGGAAATACTTATAGAAATAATAATAATAAAGGAAAAAGAAAGAGAAAGAGGAGGGAGGAGTAATCGAGGTTTTTATACCCCCTTTTCTATTATACCTTACCGCCTTTACTTATATTAGCTCCTAGATTAGGTCTTCTTTTCTCTACCCCCTCCCTCCCCTTTCTCCCCTCTTTCTTTTTTTTTCTCCCCCCCCCCCCCCCCCCTTTCCCCCCCTTTTTTTTTTTTTTCCCCCCCCCCCCCCCCCCTCCCTCTTTTTTCTTATATAATCTACGAGACTACCTAAGTAAACGGCTTATTTTACTATACGTTCGTTTTCCCCTACCCTATAGCCCCCCCCTTAGGGGCCTAGGGCCCTACTTTCGCTCTACTATTAGGGGGTTTTACCCCTTGTAGGGATTTTTCCTATTTAGTATAATAGTAAGGTTTTAGAAGCCCTTTAAGGCCCCTAGAGTAGATTTAAATAAATAAATAAATAAATATTATTACGTACGATCCTAGGATAAACTTTATATCCGATAAATTTAATATATTAATAGCCTTTATAGGAATTTCCTATTATTAAATACTAGTAGAAGTATATTAGGCTATTAATAAGATTAAATAGGCCTACTATCTACTATACCGCGTTTATAATATCCTCTATTATAACCTTTCCTCGACTACTAATAAAGTAAGCCTCCTATAAATAGCTATTAAGGTAGTAAATAATACCGCTAGCCCTAATAGTCTTATTCTAATACTTTTAGTATTCGGAGCTTACCCTAGAATATCGACTAACTCGCCCCCTTTACCTTCTATAGTAATAAGGGCTAAAGCTATTTAATAGGCTATAGTAGATTTTTATAAGTTCTAGGCGTAATACGCTATCTAGTATATATTTAGTACCTATAATAGACTAAATACTCTCCTAATACGATTACTACCCCTTTAAAGGAATATACTTATATTCTATAAGAAATAGGGCTAATAAGGCCCCTATACGCTAATAGCTCGTAATAGCGCTAATATTATTATTTTTATTAATTTAAAACCTACTAGATTTCGTAATACGTATATTAAACCCTTTTACGATTCGTATACTATTCCCTTATCCTCCTAGATCCGTTTCGAACTTCCCCCTCCTCCCTATAATTAAATAGTATATAAATAATTCTTAACCTAAAAGGAGAAGAATACCCTTAAGCTAGCCTTAGCTCTATAGAATAAGGGTATTATTAATATACTAAGTACCCTATTCTAAGCCTTAGATAATAAAGAGCTTACTAAGCTTTAAACGAAAAACGTTTTCTTATTTATTTATTTTAACCTAGAAAAATACTCTAGTATCCGTATTTTTAAGACTCGCCTAGTACGAGAAATTAAAGGCAAAAACGAATAACTATACGAAAAGTTACGATAAATTATATAAGGATTTAATAATAATAGTAAGGAGGTAATCCTTATATAATCCCTAACCCTCCTCTATATAAGCTAGTATTTAATACTAGCCCTTAGCCTACTCCTTTATTATTCGTTTAGTATATAATACGAACTCTATAATATTACTTAGGTATACGTTTAATCCTATAATCCTCTTTCTTACCTTATCCTTATTTCCCTCTCTTTAGAGCTTTTAACCTAATACCCCGAAGGTATTATCCTTTAAATCTATTACCCCTTATATAGACTAGCCGAATTAGGCTTATACTAGTTTAAAATATATTCGACCTACTATTACTTTTATTTTTATATAATTATATTATCCTATAACCCTTATTTATTATATACTCCTTCTAGCCTAGACTCTTTTAGGATTATAGGTCTTTAGACTAATAATACTTTATCCTTCGCTTTACTAGCCTTCTCCCGCCTTAAAGAGGAGGCTTTAGCTAAGGCTAAGTTCTAAGCGAAACCGAAATCTATCCTCGCGGCTAATACCCCTTTAATATTTAACGGTAGGTATATTAGCCTTAAAAACGACTCGATCGTTTTTCGTTAGAAGGAATAGGCCGAATAATTAACTATTTACCCCCCTATAGCTTCGGATTTCTAGTATATATACGTTTCGTAATATACCCGCGCGGCGTATATTACTTTAATTTATTAGCCTAAGGTAGCCTATAATTTCTCTATTATTATTTAAATCTAGGCCCCGATTAAGGAAAACGCTAAAACCCTTAATTTATACCTTTAATAGTAGATTAATAATACTTAGCAAGGATTCCGTTTTATACCGCTTAATCCTTATAACCTATAATTATACGTATTTATAGATAAATCTTTTACTAATAATTATAACCTTATATTTTAGCTAGGGTTCTTAATTATTTTAGTAAATAAATTTAAGTCGAATAAAAAAAACTCCTACAATAGCCTTATACCCGACTTCTAGTACGATATAGCTATTATATAAGTAAGACAATACTAGGAGCTTCTTTAGTACCTCCTTTTACCCTACCTCTATAATAACCCCGGGCCGGGGTTATAGTAATATATAGCGAGGAGGAGGATAACCTCCCTAATATTATATAATATATCCCCCGCCCTAGGTACTCGATAGCCTTACTTCTTCCTAATACTAACTAAATAATCCGGACGATAGTAATAAGACTAAGCCCCTCTAGGCTCCTACTAATCTAATCGAATTTAATATATATAATATAATAGTAAGCCTCGTTTTAGCGGGCTCCTTTCGCTAAATCTAGGCTATAGTAATAGCCTTCGGTAAAAAGAAATTCCGGGCTAGATTTAGCCTAATACTAGCCCTAATCTACGATAATATTAAAACTACTATCGACTAGACCCTTAATAACCGCTTATAAGCCGTATTAACGTATTACCCCCCTAGCTAATCTTAGGTATAGGTAGTTAGCTCCCCTACTAAATTAATACTATAATATATTAAAAAGAGGGTTCTACTAAAGTATAAGCAAGAGATTATTATTTATATTATAAAACCTACTAAGGATATTATTAACTAAACCTATTATAATACTATTTAAGCTATTAATAGTATACTCCGAATAATATTGTATATTACTATAAGGTAACTCCCTAGTAAAGACTTTATAATTACGTTTAATAAGTAGACTATAGACTTCGAGAGTAACCTAGTATAAATCGCCTATATATTCGGCGAGATAGCCTTTATCGCCTAATATTCCTACTTAATTATCGCTAAAGGTATACTCCTTATTATTATTATTAAAAACTATAATACTTTTATATTTAAGATTAAGGAGACTAATTAAGTTAAGCTCTTTAGGGTTAAAGCCCTTAAGTCTAGGCTTAATACTACTAGGATTATTATTATCCTCGGGCTTACCTCTATAGTAAACGCTAACCGGCTTTATAACCTTAGCCTAGTAATTAATACCTAGATTTTCCCCTATAAACTATATAAAGATTCGGTCTAATTATAATACTATTTTAACTATTACCGGTTTAACTATATTACCCGAATATACTCCGCCCTAAAACTCTATAATAAGTATAAGGCTATAGCTTACGATAATAAAAACGATTACTAAGTAAATAAAAATAATTCCCCCTACTACTATATTTTATACTAAAGGGATTACCTAGTATAGTTAAAGAACTACCCTATTATTATTAAACGATAGGAATATATTAAGGTTAATTATAATTATCGGCTTACCCGTTTTACTAAACCTTATTAATATACTACCCTTTCCCCTATACGACTACTAGGCCCCCCCCTGCCGATTCCCCGCTAACCCCTAACCTTATTTATCCCTACTAAAGTAAGTTAAAGGCTAGCCCCCTTACCCTTTAAACCCTATACTAAGGCCCTAGTACTAGGAAAAACCCTAGAAGCTATATATCGATTCCTTAAGAAAGTATATAGTACCTCCCTACCTATTAACCCGGGACCTACCCCTACTCTTACTACCCCCTATTAAGCCTTAGTACTCCTACTCTACCCCCCGATAATACTATAATAGCCTTAGTAAAGTATACCTAAGCCCTCTATTAAAGCTGCCTCTTCCTCCTCCGATAGAATATAGCTTATTATTATCCTAATATCCTTATTATCGACTACCTCTTTCTCTTATAGTAATTCCTTATATTAATAAAAGCCTTTCTCTAGAATATTAATAAATAATACGACCTAGTATAATTAGTATTCTATAATAGGTTTAACTATAATATTATTATATTCTAAGAAACTATTATTTATCCTAGGGTTATCCCCTTAATACTTAATACTATACCCTATAGACTTATCTTCGGTAATAGCCGTATTACCCTTTATATTTATAAATAATACTTACCCTCTACCTAGGTCTTTAAGTCGGGCGATAATTAGGCGATTATTACCTTTTCTAATAGCCCCTAGATAATTATTATTTACTTACCCCTAGATAACTTTTCCTAGGTTATTAGCTAAATTCTTTTTACCCTTAACCTATACCCTTACTATATACTAGTTAATAACTTTAACCTATACTACCCCCTTTAGGATAAATACGATTATATTAACGATTATTTAAATTAATTCCTATAATATATAATAAGACTCTACCTTATTATACTTATACCTTAAGGCGAGTATACGAGATTCTTCTATAAATATAAAGATAATATTATCGACCTCGTTTAGGCGATATTAGACTCTTTAGTATTATTTATTAGGCTAGATCTCGACCTCTTAGGCTTTAATTATATTCCCTAGACCTTCTAAATCTCGGGCTATAACTCGATTAATACTCTTCCCCCCTAACCTAAATAACGATAGGCTAATAAGGATATAGTATTCTATAAGGCTAAAGCCCGTATTTAACCTATTTATATAACCCTATTTACCCCTAATAATATTAATACCGTTTTAGACTACTTTTACGAAAACCTTAACCTTATTATCTAGTACTCTATACCCTTTATCGTACCCTAGTATAACTAAGGCTCCTCTTAATTTACCCTACTTATTATAATCGTTTTATAAGCTATAAAACGGGCGAGAAAATAATACTAATAAATACGTACCTTAGCCGATTAGGATAAGCTCTAGGATTCTACCTAATATTTAAAAAAGGTAGTTATTAATACTAGGCGGGCGTACTAGTACTCCTTCCTCGATATAATTAATAAGTCGACTAAGAACCTCTAGGTTATAAAACGCTAAGCCTACCTTTATAATAGTCTTTTACTTAACCCTATTTACCTCCCCCCCCTCTAGAGTAAGAATAGCTAAATAATTATATTATTCGCTAATAAAGCCTTTATCCTAAGCTATCGATTTTTCCTTTTAAAACTTAGCCTTAATACTATAAACTAATATACTCCTAAACTATACTTTTAGGTATTATAGCGAATTATTATAAAAAACGTTTAAAAATCGCTCTAGCGAATACCCCTTTAGAAGGTAGTTAGAATAAATACTATACCTATTAGCTTTTTTAAAATATACTCCTTATCCTTTATATCCCCCCTTACTAGACTTTTCTAGGCTTATATTAATATTAACTACTTCCTACGTAAATTTCGCTCGGCTATTATTATTATCCTATAGAAGTAAGGTAAACGATTAAATATCTATAAATAGGTAGGTAGCTATAGGCCTATTTTACTCTTTTATTACTTAAGTAAGATCTTCGAGTTTATTATTAGTAAACGATTATCCTAAGCTATAGAAAACTATAGCCTATTACCTAATAGGTAAATAAGTAATCGATAATACTATTCTATAGAATCTATTATCCTTATAGTATTAAAGCTTATTTATACTACTTAGATAAGAAAGGGGATTACCTCGTTTTTTTAACTCGATATTAAAAGAGTATTTAACGCGGTCTAGTATAATAAGCTCCTAACCGAATTTACCTACCTCGGCTACCCGCGATAAATCGTCTCCCTCCTTACTAACTACCTTATTAACCGTACCTCCTATTTACGCTTCGATAGCCGTATATTTAACCCTATCCCTATCCTTATTA
Source organism: Ophiocordyceps camponoti-leonardi (nom. inval.) (assembly GCA_003339455.1). Lineage (NCBI taxonomy): Eukaryota > Fungi > Ascomycota > Sordariomycetes > Hypocreales > Ophiocordycipitaceae > Ophiocordyceps > Ophiocordyceps camponoti-leonardi. The sequence goes on along the minus strand of PDHP01000201.1, from coordinate 36,282 downwards.
GTATACTATAGGGATCCTTACTCTCTATTATTCTTTTTATCTTATATATAGCTCCTCTATATAATAGACTTTAGTACGAAGAAAGTATTACTATTATTAGGTTTATTAATAATACTAACCTCCTTAGTATTAGCCTAAATACTAGGTTAACTATTTAACGCCTCCGCTTAATATAAAGAATCTACGAAGACTAGGCTACCGACTATAGTATAGCTTTTAGACCTAATAAGAGTAAGCTTATATATTTTACCTATAAGCGCTAGCCTAACTCTACCCCGATATTACTTAGAGATTATACTATTTACCCTATTACCGAAGCTTATCTCCTAGGTATTTAGGTTTACTATAAGCTTTAATAAAAAACGTACCTTAAAGCTATTTATAATAAGCTATTATAATAGAACCTTACCCTTATAGTTATTTTTACCTCGACTTAGGGTTACCCCTTAACTAAAGCCTAAGAAGTATATAATAAGGTTATATAATCCTTAATAAGCTATACTATTATTACCTTTTATACTTCGACCCTAAAAGATAGTAAGCTAATAAGTATTACTAAGGACCTCGCTAAGGCCTAATCGTTATACCTCCGTACTATTACTAGAGTATATTATACTATACTAATTTATTACCTCGAGACCGAAGTATAAATACCCCTTATCGACCTTTACTTAAACCTTAGAATCGTTAGTACTATAGCTCGTTTTTACTATACTAGTATACTTAATAAAATATAATAGGCTTCTTAGGGCGTTTTATAATACCTTACTCGGTTCCCCTAGTACTAAACTACTAGACGCTCTATAATAAGAACCCCTCTCTAAGCCGAACTCCGATAGATAAAGAAATAGACTAGGACTAATATCCCCCCGAATAACCTATTACTCTATTAACTTCTTATTAACGATTAGGCTAAGCGCTAGGATAGGTTAAAAACTACCTATAGGTTAGGCTAATAACGTAATTTACTCCTTTTCCCTAATAGCTTCCTCTTCCGATTTAAACGCCCTAATATCCTCCGACTTTATTAGGACCTCCCGAAATATATTAGTACTATAATTACCTAGCTCTATATAGGTAAAATAGGCTATTATAACTTCCTTTTCTAAAGGTATATCCTAGATATTACTACTCCTATTTACTCCTATAGGGCTAAGAATAAGAATATTTATTATATTATCCTTTAATACCTAAAGTACGCTAATACTTAGTCCTACCTCCCCTAGCGTATTATAATTAACGAGAGCCTCCGCCTTAAACTATAATAATACTCTAGTACTATTACCCTTATTTATTAAATACTTTATTATAATAGCCTATACTAGTTTATTCTAGCTAACTTATTATATAACCCTCCTAGCTAATCCTAAGCTACCCCTTCCTAATAACCTCTATACTATTAAATTTACTATCTATAACCGCTATTACTACTTATCTAGGTATACTTATTACCGACTATTAGCCGAGCTTATTATTATTTTTATAGGCTATAGTCTTCTTTACCGCCTTAGCCTTATATACCTACGCTAAGCATAAAACCCTACTAGGTATTAGTATTAGTATAAAGGAAGACGAAAAAGCTATAGGTAATAAATAGACTAATCTAAATATACGGCTAGAGGTTAGTATAACCTTCCTAATTAGCTAAACCTTTTTACCCTAAGCTATTATAATTACCTTCTCCTTCCCCTTTACCTTCCTCTCCTTAGCCTCCTTCTCCCTCGCCTCCCTAGCCCTTTTCCTCGCCTCCTTCCTTTTTTTTATCCTTATTATATCCTTTATCCTAGCCTAAAGATCGGCTAGTATTATCTCGCCCTCCCTAAAGTACCCCGAATTCTTATAACTAAGCTAATACCCGTTTATAATATAGCTAATTAAGTTCTTAATACTATTAGGAGGAATAGGCCCCTCTTTATTAATTTAGTACTAATACTCGAAGTCGTATATAAAAGTAAATATAGTTATTTCCTCCTCTCCCTTTTACGAAAAAATAGCCTAAGCTTTAGCGCTATTAAACGACTCTATTATTATTTCGCCTAAAAATATCGCCTCCTTAGTTAACCTAATAATATTAATAAACTCTACCTCGCTTATATTATTATTAATATTTATTATATCGATAATAGCTATTTAGCCGGTAAGGGTAATAGGTTTAACTAGGGGTATAATAATAGCCTAGTACTTTAACGCGCTCGTAATACTATTAACGTAGGCTTTAGCCCTCGTTTTCCCCTTATCCTTAGCCTTATCCTAGCGAGTAGGGGTAATAGTTTACTAGGAAGTAGGGGAGCCTTTACCGCCCTTTACCTCGACTATAATTATTTAGCCTCCTAGTAATAGCTTAATTTAAGCCTTAGTAATTAGCCTTTCCTTAATATTACCTAGGCTTTTAGCTATAGCCTTTGTTATTTCGCTTAATCCTATTAACTACTTTATTACCGCCTTTAGTACTATATTACCCTTCTCTATAGTAGCGAATAACTAGGGATCCCTAGTATAACTTTTAGCTATAATATATCCCCTATTAATATAATAGTAGAGCTTTAGCTAATTAGTACCCTTTTAGAGTAAAGCTTTAGCCTCCTTCTTCCCTTTTACCTAGTTATACTCGCTAATAAATACGCCCTTAGCCTTTTTTCGCTTATACTATTCGCCGTAGAGCTAGGTCGAGTCGTCTATTATCGTCGAAGCTACCTTCTAATAGACTACGTTTACTTTAGTATATATAATATAAGCCTATACGATTATTACTATTCCCTATTAGTACGAGTATATATTTAATATTATTATAGCTATTACTTATAAAGCTAATCCTAATAACCCTTAAACGTTATACGATAAAAGGGCCGAATAATATATAATACGTAGTTATTATAGGGTATTTCCCTCTTATTATTTTACTCTAGATTATATACTATTCTAATATCTAGCTTATTACCTACGAGATTCGCTAATATTATTATTATTACCGCGGGTAATAATAATAATACTAAGGTTATTATTATAAAAAGGGCCCTTATATTAAGGGAGGGGTAGTTATACCCCTCCTTCGGGATATAAGACCGTTTTACTAATCCGCTACTACTTATGCCTAACCTCCCCTCCTCCCCTCCCCTCCTATTTACTCGATCTTACTCTCCTTACTTCTCCCCGCTATTATTATAGCCTAGCGAGGCTAGGATATTCTCGCTATAGCTATACCTTATACGACCGACTTCTGCCTTACCCTAGGCTATTATACTACGAGAAGAGACTAGTTTTCCCCCGGGTTTTCCCGGTTTTTCTAGCCTATAACTAGTATAATAGATCCCTAAATACCTCTTAGGTCCCTAGAGTAAATTTTAATAATAATAATCTAAGTTAGATACGTTTAGCTTTATAATCGATAATAATATTATATATTAGTCTTCGACTAAATATAAACGGGTTATACGGAGTATCCTTATTAACGAGTTATATAGTATTATTTAGAGTATTAACTCTAGTCTTATACTCTATTCGACTCTTTAGGCGATTATTATTAACCTTAGCCTTCCCCCTATTCTTCTAGTACTATATATTAACTTATAATCTTTATATAACTATTTCGGTAAACTCGGCTCTATAACTAAGAAACGGCTTATAATAGATATCCTAGCTTTTTACGATTCGTTTAAAAATAAGGAGATTTCGGAAATCCGCTAAATTAATAGAGCCGATAACCCTACTAATACCCTTACTAAAAAGGGATTAAACTCTACCCTTTAACGCCTTATTTTAGAGAATCGTTTTTCCCTTTAGGTAAAGGGGATAATAAAGTATAAAACTATACTTATTATTTAATTTAATATTTTATTTTATTTTATTATACTATAAAATTTAATTAGTCTTACTTTATAATTTCGTACTCTAATATATATACTTTTAATTTTAATACTTCTAGTATTCTTAATATACTATTTTTATTATACTTTTTATTTTCCCTATTTTAATAATCTTACTTCTACTTATTTATATCGTCTACTAGACCCTTATCTATATTCCTTTACCCCTAGTATTCCTCTTAAAACTAGTCTATAGTATTATAATATTTAACTACGTTTAGGGCCTTAAAGGCCGCCTACCTTTTTTTAAACGACTGGAATAAGCCGCTACTTTTTTTAAACTAAACTATTTATACCTTAGAGAGAGTAGGGAATAGAGTACTAATAGGGGTTAATTTAATCGAATAGAGTTCGCTAGGAGAAAGAATATTATCGTAATCGATAATAAAGCTATACTTTAAAAGGCGCTTCCTCTTATCGTTTTCCGATATAAATAAACTCTCCTCCTTAGAGTTACTAAGGATTATTATTACCTACGTCGGATTATTACGTATATTTATAATATCTTCCTCCTAGTCCTTATTATTAATAAGGATAATAGCCCTAGGAGTCGAGCCTAGATAGACTAGGGGTAATTAAAAGGAATATACCCTTATATAGCTAGCCTAAACGTAGGACCCGTAGGCCCCCCCTTAGAACCTAAGGATAAAAACGTAGGCTAAAAATAGATAATAAGATCGGTAGTATAGGCTATATTATTAATAATATATACGGTTAATATCCCTATATACTTAAACTAGGATCCTTTTAAAATAGTTCGGGTAATAAACTACCTTTACGAATATTCTATTAAAAGGTACGGTAATCTTTACGCGAAGACTAATATTAACCGATAATTATCGTAGAACTTCGTCTTTAGCCGCTTATTTAATATTAGTATTTCTTTCGTCGACTTAATACTTTTTATACTTATATTATAGGTAAGGGTTTATAAAACCATACGAGCGGGTATTATACTAGTCGGTAATTCTACTAAGCGATAGGACCCTTTAACCCGTACTTTAGTAATAATAATATCTATAGTATAAAGAGAAAAAGAGAAAATAATACTCGAGAAAAAGAAAAAAGTACGAGATTAGAGGTAATACGAAAAGAAACGAGAACTAAAAGGCGTAGGCGCCTAAGAAAGAAGATCGAGAAATACGGAGTAGATATCGAAGAAAGGAAGAAAAGAGAAAAAATATATAAAAAGAAGAAGAAGAAAGGGAATATATAACCTAATAATTATAGGATAACCTATATACTATTACTTATACTTATTTTTATATAGTATACGTATTTATTTCTAATATAATAATTAAAGTCCTTATAAAAGAGGATATAATAATATTTACCTTATTATTTTCCTAGTATTCGTATTAAATAGAGGTTTTTATATGGAGTTTTTAATATTTTAGGGAAATAGTTAACTTATACTAGTATATATATAAGGTAAAGTAATTAACCCCGTACTTACTATAAACGAATACGATAAAAGAAAAGATTACGAGTATTAGAGTAAGTATAGGAATAATAACCTTAACCTTAATATAACCTTATGATTTAATAGAATATTTAAAGGGGAAGGACCCCTCTCCCCTAAATAAGTTATAGGAGGGTTATATACGAGGACTTTTATATATATATAAATAGGGATCTTCTATTGCTTAGATAGAAAGAGGTATACGGAATATAGAATACGATTCTACCTTATTAATTTAACTATACAATCCCTTCCTAGGAAGATAGCCTATTTAATAATAATAATATCCTTAGTTATTATTATAATAATATCCTTAGTTATTATTATAATAATATCCTTAGTTATTATTATATTTTTTTTATACTTCTCCCCCCCTAAATAGGGTTATTAATCCCCGCGATTATTACCGGATTTATAATTATTCTAAAGGGATTTAATAATAAGTATTTTATTAAACTTAAAATACTATTTAAAGTACTTATTAATAAATTCCTTATAGGACTTAATATTTTAAATCTAGTAGATTAGGATTATATAATTTTTCGGAGGCTCGAGTTTCTTAATAATCTTAATAATAATAAAAGGAATAATAATCTCGAGGATTACTTTATTAATAATACTATATAAAACTACTAAGTAAGAGAAACCTTATACTATAGTTAGTAAATTCAAAATATTATCTTATTAACCTATATATTAATTGTATATTTTATACTATAAAGTTCTTATTAGGCCTATATAATTAAGCGGTAGAATCGCTTTTAAAAACGCCTAATAAAGTAGTATTAGGTATTAAAGGTAAGCTTTTAGTACTATTCGAAGTTTAGTTTAGTTATATACTATATAAGTATAGTATTTATAAAAAATAAAAGGTAAAACGGGTAAAAAGTATAAGTATTATTTAATTTATAAATATTAAGGTATTTATAAAAGAGGTTAATATTAATAAAGGCGACCTTATTATCTTTATTAATAATAATACTTATTCTATTAGGGTTTAGGAAGTCTAGATAAAAGGTATTAATATTATCCCTTTTAAGCCTTATATTAATAGCTTTTTAGAGGCCTTATTAATAGTTAAGTCTACTAAAAAGTCTTATTAATAATATCTAGGCTTTATAAAGTCTAACTTAAACTCGGAGTCGGAGTTATTAAAAGGTATAAACTATTAATAGCGTTTACCCTATAATAGTTATCAAGAAATAGTAGCTTTTATAGTAAAACGAGCGGGTTTTTTATTAATAATAACGGGCTTTTTAATAGAAGGCCGGATTAAAGCATATTATAATAATATTCGAAAGGGCTTATAATCGGCGGGAAATAACTTATCTAAATTATTATTATTAATAGGGATTATAATCTCGGATAAGAAACGCTTATTATAAAGAAAATCATTTATAGTATACTTCTTTATATAAGTCTAAATAATTCTTATTATATTTAGGTACTTATTCCTAGTAGATTTATATTAGAGTATATTAGTATATACCTTAGAATATACGAGTACGAGTCGGTAGATATTTTAATAATAAGTATTTATATATTCTAAACTATAGGTTATAAAAGCGCTTAATATAACTATAATAGGCTATTTATTAATAAATTTATAAAAATATAAGGATTAAATAATAATAAGTTAGAACTTAGGGTCCTTCTAAAGGTTTTAATATATCTCCTTATTTATAATAATAGGATTATTAAATATAATAAATATTAACCTTCGATACCCCTTATTTTCTAGGGGCTTAGAAAATATTCCTTAGATAATAACGCCCTTATCTTCCGGGTTAGAATCCGCTCTTTTTATAGCCTAAGAGCTCGATTCCCTTATACGAGTACTAGGCTTACTTATACGGGAGCTTATCCGAAAGCTAGGCTCTCCTTCTATTTATACGGGTCCTTTACCCTTTCCTACGGGGGCGGAGGTATCCTTAATTATAACGTATTTTATTTTAGTAAGGCTTATTATTTTACTAAGTCTCCTTTATTAGTCTATTATACCTATAAAGCCTAAAATATTATCTAGGTTCTTTATAAATTAAATAGGCGAGGAATATAATAAGTAGTCTATAGTATTATAAAAATACTATAGGTTTTAAGAGGATATAATACTATTATTATAAAGGGTTATATAATTTATAACTTATAAGGACTAGTTTATAAGCCTATCCGATTATAAGGATTAGTTTAAAACCTATTTAATTATAAGGATTAACTAGAAGCCTATTTAATTATCCGATTAACTAGAAGCCTATTTAATTATCTAATTAAAATAATCGTAAAGTTATTATTATAAACAAAGTAGAACTACTATTATATAGTATACTTAGGGCTAGATTAAAATATTATAAGAGTAATAATTCTCCTTTATACTTTATATATAAAAAGTATACTCTAATAAGCGATTATAAGCCCTATTAAATTAAATTGAATTTAATACTAGAGGCTATAAATAGCTACTAGAACTATAATACTCGAACAAGAAGGAAAAATCCCCGAAGGGTAAAACCCCCCGTACGGCTTAAGTACTAGGCAGGCCCCGGGTAGGGCTAGGAACTTAATAAATTAAAAGGTAGAACTAGCGGTTCGAAATTATACTAAGGAAAAAGGAAAAAAGGGTATAGGTTTATTATAAAGGGGTATATACCCCCGACCGTATTAGTATATACTATTTAAGGGGGTATATACCTTAGTATATATTTATATAATAGCTAGTATATACTTATATAGTATATAAGTATATACCCCCTTTAGGCGGTAAGAATTCTACTATTATATAATTAATAACCTAACCCCTATAGGGGTATAAAAAGGGGGGTAGGCCCCCCTCTATTAATATAATTACTCCTATTATAAGTAATTATAAATTAATTAAAAATAAATACCCCCTAGTAAAGGCTAGTAAAAAGGGATTAATTAATAACTAAGTAGTTATAAATACCCCTCCTAATTATTATTAAAGACTACCCTTATAATATTACCTACTAGTAATACTTAACTTAATTAATCTAGTATAACGAGCTTTACTAGGTATAAAAGAGTAAATACTTACTCTAAGACTATACTATTACTATTAATACCTAGGGGGTAGCCCTTACTTTATATAAAATTCTAGTTATAACCGAGGCCGAAAACTCTATTTCGGAGATAATAATTAGTTTATTTAATAATAAGGTAATTATAATAGTAATTTAAGCCTAAGTCTAGGAGTAAAGACTATTCTATACCTAGTCCTTAAATTTTATAGAGTAAATACTAGGTAAGGTAAATAATATAAAGGAGTAGTTCTAGCGTATAATTAACTTCCTAGAAAATATTAATAATAATACTAGTATAGCCGAATATAGTATTCTTAAATCCGCGAAAATTCTATACTATTTAAAGTATAGACTAGGTTATTTTAGTATAGTATTTACCCTAAAGGTATTTAGAATTAGGAAAAGGAAGTATATAAGCTTATTTAAAGAAAGTATAACTAAGGATAAAGGTTCTAGGTAGGAAGAGGGTAGTATCGGGGTAAGGCCTATCGAGGGGCCTATAGCGCCTAGTACTATAGGTAACCCTAAGCTAGAAAAGGCTAAGTAAGAGCTAAAGACTCCTACTCTAATAGTATTTAATTATAGGGGAAAGTATAGTCGTAATTATCCTAGGAAAAAAGGGCGGGGTTATAATTATAAGTAGATAATAGTATTATAATCTTTATAATTATTAATAGTATATACCCCCTTTAAATAGGGTTAGAATAAAGGAATCGATATTATTATTATTTAGGTAAAGCTTAAGTATAAGGTTAAATTAATATAGTTTACGAAATAAGAAGAATTATTTAATTAGGGTAATAGTACTATAGGGCTAGCTAAAAGCCCTAGTATAATCCTAGTTATCCTAAATAGGAAGGCTATATAAATTATAAAGGGGTTAATTAGGGGTAATAAGGGGGTAGTAAAGAAAAACGTAAATTAGGGTCTTATTTCCTATACTATAGCTATACCTAGGAGAAATTACCTTAGGGACCCTATACGTTTATAAAAACTAGTTAAAGCCGATTTATCTAGTATAAAACTAAGTAAAGGCTAAGCTAAGAAACTTCGGAAGGTCCTTATAAATATAAAGAATAGTACTAGGTTAAAATAAGAGTAGGGTATTCGTTAAATAGCTATAGGACTACTTATCCTTTTTAATCCTACTTTTTATAACCGATTAATAATAAAGCTATTCCTTATATAAGTACTCCTTAAGAAGGCTTAGAGTCTACTTAGAAGTATCCTCTATAGTATTAGTATTAACCTAAAAATAAGTAAGAATAATAATAATTCCGAGTATTATAGTCTTTATCGGCTATAATTAATATAAATAACCTCGGTAGTAGTAGAAGGACCTCTAGGCCTTAGTAAAGGTATTCCTAATCTTAGTTAAAAGCCTAATAGTTTTAAGGCGATAATAGGGATAGACTATTCGATATATTAAGTAAAGGTCGATTAGGGGGATATATACCTTAGCCTCGAGGTAGTATACTAGGGTAGCCTTATAGGTACTTATAATTACTTATAAGTATTTATTCTAGGTTTTAGCGAGATCTTTATTAAGGGTATCTCGTAAAGGCTCCTAGGAGAGTATTAGCTATAAATAGTTAATATACCTAAAGGCTATAGCTAAGCGAATAACCTTCGTATATATTTCCCTTACTAGAATTAGGGTATAACCCTATATAAAAGTAGTTAGCCCGGTAAGGGCTAGCGCCTACCTCTTAAGTTTAGCTATAATTTATTTAAGGTAAGTATACTATTATAGCTTCCGGTGAATCTAGACTCTTAAGAGACGGGCTAATTACGTAGGCTAGATAAAGTCGGCGCCGAGGCGAAGCCTAGTCGTATTAGCCTGCCTTGATTTCGTAAAGTAGATGAGTTCGCTCTTCGCTAGTATTATAAGCCCTATAATTAAGGGCGATTATATTATATAATCCTTCCCTTTTAAATACCTTTATACGCTCTTATATATATCCTTTTATAAACTCCGTATATTCTAACGAATATATATTACTTCCTAATAGTATTTAAAAATATAATTATAATAGAAATAATTATAATACTACTTTAGGTATATTAATTTATTATAGAGTTTATAATAAATAATCTTTAAGTTAATAATAAGGCTATTTATATAAAGCTAGTTTATATTAATAATACTATTAATCCTAAGGATAAGGTTTATTCGGGGAATAATTCTATTTAAATCTTTATAGGGTATTATAGCTTTAAAGTAAGTAATATTAACGCGGTTAATAGTTTAGAGAATAATAAGGAGAGTATTATAACCCTAGAAAGCGGATTCTATTCGGACTCTTTTAATAATTATAATAAAGGTTTAATATATATATACCGCCTTAGCCCTAAAAGCGTATTAAATCTAATTATTCTAGTTTATAAGACTCTTTTTCTTAGTATTAAAAGTAAGAATAATATTATTACTCGGGAGTATTAGGCTATTATAATTATTAGTATACTAATAGCCTTATTTACTATAATAATAAGGGTAGGAGGGGTAGGGGATAAAACGTTATTTATAATAAGAATATTTTTTAAGGAAATAAGAACCTTATAATTATATTAAATAAGGACTAAGTAAACCCTTATTAGAACTCCGGTAGTAGGGTTTTTAATAATAATAAGAATAAAAGCCTATAATAATTAGCTAAAAGGGGTAGACTTTAATTAAAGAGTAATTATAATAGTTTTTTTAATAGACTTTTAAATAGCCTATATAAAAAATATAGAAAGGGGTATAGAATCTACTAGTAAAGCGGTTAAACTCTAGGAGTTAAGTTTTCTAATAAGGGTATTAATAATAAACTATATAATATAAAAATTATTCTATAAAACTACCTAGGCGAGTTTATTAAAAACGGACTTAAGGAGGGAATTATTTAGAGCCTAAAGTATATTTATAAAAGGGTTCTTAGAAGAAGAAATAATATTAAAGGATAATAAACTTATTAGTTAATTCTAGCGGGATTATTAGAGTCCGAGGGTTCCCCTATTAAGGTTTATACCTCCGCTCGGGTTATCCCTAAATACCTTACCCGATAGCTTTACGTACGGGGCTATCCTCCTAGAGGAAGGAGGCTTATAAAAGTAAAACTATAAAGAGGTTTATTAGTTATATTAAATAAATAGGCGATAAGCTCCTTCTTATCGCGTTATAATAATATAATAATATACTTTTATTTATTTAATAGTATTAATAGTATTAATAAGAGTATATAATTCTTAATTACTTATATTTATTATTTTAGAATAATAATAATTAATAAATATTATAATAATTATTAAAACCTATTCCCTTAGGCTTTTAATCTTAATTTTATTTTTATTTTTATTTTAAACTTTAAAACGTTTAACTTAGTATTTTTTAAAGATTTCCTTAAGCTTTATAAAGAAAAATATAATATTTTTTATACTTTTTATCTTAATACTATATTTCGACTTTTTTATATCCTTAATAGTATTTAAATAAAGCTTTTTATTTTTTTATTTAAAGCCTATACTATTTATCTAAGGGTATTTATATATTAGGATTCTACCTCTTAATAAAGGTTATAATAATATTCTTTAATTATAAAAGAGTAGTTTCCCTATTATAAGGGTATTATCTTCATTCTTATTAAATATAAGCCTATAGTATAAAATACTAAGATTATATTAACCTTAAATTTATTAAATAGTATAATTAATTTATAATTTATTTATTCTAAATTTCTTTCTTATAGTTTAAATTAAAAAGGCCTAAAACGCCTTTTAACCCTTATAAGCTATAGTTTAATATTTAATAATAGCCTTATATAAGTATAATATAGCCTAAGTAACCTTAAAAATAATAATATAATTAATTATAATTATTTTAAATAAAAAGTAAGGTATTAACGATAAAAAGAGGGTAAAACTTTAGTAAGGAATATATATAAAAGGTATATTATTAGCATTATAGGGCGCTAAGGTCTTATCCCCTTAGTAGTATAACGTCCCGTCTTTTATTCGCCTACTACCTAGGCGAGGACCCCTCCGAGCCTAAGAACCTACGGGTACTCGGGTACTCCCCAAGGCGGCAGCAGAGACCTTCGACGGCTGCCTTAGTAGTAGCTTGAGAAACTCGTGAACAGCTTCCAGCACGATTAGGCCTGATTACAGCAGGGTAAAGGGCTTTTGCGCCGCGGCTCGATGATGCCTACCTTTAGGCTGTTCCCTGCGCCCGCCACTCTTTCGGCCTTATTATGCCCCTTGGTGCTGGCCTATGGCGACGAGTTCGGAGTTGCAGCTTCTCATGAAGGTATCGCTGATTCAAGCAAGGTCACGACGCTCAATGTCGCCCCTGCTACTCAAAGTCCTGTGTCCAGCCCCAGCCTTTGCGAAGCCCGAACTGTCAACTATATTACACACATGCTTCCCCAGTCATGCCTGACAAACTCGTGGCGCGGTTCCAACTTTCATACTTCTTATGACTTCCACGCTGGTCACACACATGAACCAAAACTTATGGTTGAATCAGAGCGGACGTCTTTACTACCCGACAGTAGTATGACACATTCCGACAGTCCACCTGCCGAGCCAACTTCAGTCTCCTTCGTCTCTTTCGAGGACTGGAAAGAAATGATGTTGAGACAAGTTGGGCAAGATCCCCAGACATGGAAGTCTCGCAAAGTTCACCAACAAAAAGTTGACTCTAGATTTGCCCCAGTTGACGCCCACGGTGTCGGTTTGGGGGAGGAGGGCGAAATATCTCTGGATTTCGTCGATTACAGAAATTTGGACGGCGAAGACGCCATCACTGAACCTCTACATGATGCCAGGGAAGGCGAAGCAATTGAGGAAGCGATCTTGCCGTACGGTGAAACCGTTGTACACCGTAGTAAGGACGCGGGAAAGACTTGCAAGGAACGTTTTTCGTATGCCTCATTCGATGCCGGTGCTACAGTCTTGAAGTCCGCCACCGGAGCCAAGAATGCCAGAGCTATACTAGTCGAAAACAAGGACACATACATGCTCCTAGAATGTGCGGTGCCCTCAAAATATGTCATCGTCGAGCTAAGCGATGATATTCTGGTCGATACTGTGGTCATTGCCAATTTTGAGTTCTTCTCCAGCATGATACGCCACTTCCGTGTTAGCGTCAGCGATCGATATCCAGTCAAAATGGACAAGTGGCGAGAGCTTGGGGTCTTTCAGGCTCGCAATTCACGGGACATTCAGCCCTTTCTGGTTGAAAACCCTCAGATATGGGCCAAATATATTAGAATCGAGTTTCTCACCCATTACGGAAACGAATATTACTGTCCTGTGTCGCTTCTTCGTGTACATGGCTCCCGTATGCTGGACTCCTGGAAGGATAGCGAAACTGGGCGTGACGAAGACCAGGAACCGGTGAAGGAAATGACCAAAGGTCACAACGAGCCGCCAACTTCGAGTTCCATGGACTTCGCTGGAAAAGAGTCCATACCATCAATCACGACACCCTGGACTAGGCAGTGGGACGCAGGGTTATTACATATCTCGGCCAGTACTACTTGCCCGGCAAGCAGCGGTCGAGCCTCTCATAGCTCAAGCGATCAACAAGCCTCAAGTGATAGCTACAACGCTACGGAACCTCGTCGATCTCTGGTTTCAGCACCAGAACAGCCGCGAGAGGTCTCCTCGCCAACGCGTCTTACATGTACCAGTCCCGATGAGGCAGCAACTGCCTTGCCAACAACAGCACCGTCCAGGTTGGCGATTGCTTCAACCTCCGACGATGACCAATCAACCGCTAGCAATCTCGCTGGGTCGGCCAAGGCCGGCGCAACAGTCGCGAAGGACACTGCTAAAGAGGTCGGCGATGACACGGTCTTTTCAGCGACCAAGCCTTCACCCCCTGGGGCTACAAACGGTAAGCCTCGGACAAGTGGTGCCACTGTCGCAAACGGAGCAACTACCACTGTACAAGAAGGTTTTTTCAATGCCATTACGAAACGCCTTCAGCAGGTCGAGTCAAATCTCACTCTTTCTCTAAAATATGTTGAAGAACAGTCTCGGCATGTGCAAGACGTTCTGCAGAGAGGTGAGCAAAAGCAACGCTCAAAGGTCGCCTCGTTCCTCGACAACCTCAATCAAACGGTTCTCTTCGAGTTGCGCAATATTCGCGAGCAATATGATCAGATATGGCAATCAACCGTTCTTGCCCTCGACAGCCAAGCAGATCGCTCGGAGAGGGACATCATGGCTCTTAGCACTAGGCTGAACCTTCTCGCCGAAGAGGTCGTCTTTCAGAAGAGGATGGCCATACTGCAAGCCGTTATCCTACTTTCGTGTCTCTTCCTCGTTATCTTTTCCAGGGGTGTCCCCGTCCCGCCCCTTGTTTCACTACCAGGTCAGGCTTCCGTCAACATTCACGACAGATCCGCCAATTCCCCGCCATTTGTTTACGTGGGCGATCAGAACAGACAACAAAGATACGATATCCTTCAGGGTACTCATACCATCCCATTAGAGGACGAAAGCTCTGCGGCGGCTTCTAGCGGCTCACTGTCCAACCTCTGCCGCTCTGCTTCCCCCGAATATCATCGACGGCCTTCAGTTTCTGAACAAGACTTCTTCCATCAGTCCGGAAACACAGCTGATCCTCTTTCTGATTCCGACTCTTACACTGTCAACAATAGTCAACCACCGCGTTCATCAAGATGCTCACAACAAGTCGTCAATCCTCGAAAACCGCTCCCTTCTCTCCCAGAGCACCCTGGGTCGTCTCACGACACATGAGCTAATGTCGAGGGGAACGTTCAAAACAGGTACAAGGTATGTAGTTCATCGTCATCAGGGAGTGTTCCAAATTAGAGCGTCCGCACCACACTTGGTGATTATTGGTACATAAGAAGCATTATTTTATGGGCAAAGACCGGATAACTTCGATTGGCGACGTGAGAGCGAGACGGTGAGGGCAAGTTGTCAACAGACGAAGAAGACGGGAACAATTGACTGTCCTACATATGAAGTGGCATCTCCCGGCTTTTTCCTAAAATAGTAAGTAGATATATGCGTAGTAGGTATATTCCAGCTACAACGTGTACCAATCCTGGGAAGTTTGGACTGTCCCGTCGCAAGTCAGTCAGTCCTATGATGAATAAAAAGCAAGACGTGAGGCGAATGGCAGGTATCTTCTGCGACATAATTGGAGGTGACTTATTAGCAGAAGGATATAAATTTCAACCCTGGTCGTCGTTGAAGTATCAGCAAATTGAGTTCGGAATATCGTAAGGAAGACATATACCGTTCTTTGGTCATCATGAGAATGCCTTGAACAATCAATCCCTTCAAAACCTGAGGCCCAATGCCTTTGAATAATGCCAATGGACCCTCATGTTTTGCAATGAACCTAAGGACATCGACAAAACTTCGAAACGGCTTCCCATTCCTCGATGGTGGTGGCTTGGATTGCAAGCAAACTTTGGCCACAATCAGCGGCTGAGTGACCAATGTTGCGATAGCCTTTGACAAGGCACCCAAGACTGGATGACATTAGAACGTGTTCGTGTGCCGAGGAATGGACGACTTACGGAACGCTTCCCAGAGCTTCAGAGTAGACTTCCCCTGAAAAAGAACATTTCTCAGTCGTTCGTAGGCACCGTATGTGATTGCAGGGTTCACAACAAGAACCAGGCTGGCTTTGAGACCCTTCCATAGGCCTGATACGCCGTCAGGTCCGCCGACTACTTCGCGCGCGGTGTCAACAAGGTTTCTGCGCTCCTCTCGTCTTGCGGTCTGCTGCCGGGTTGTTACAACGGCCACAGGTATGGTGAAAACTTGTGCCAAGGCACCTGCGGCGGCACCGAACACGAGCTCCATCGTCATCGGAGGGGGTGAATGTCGCGGAATGGGTGATCTAAAGTAGATTGACCGCGCAACCGTGTACCAATAAAAATAGGCGAAGTTTGTGGACGCAACGCCTATGAGAGATCCATTCATACCCGCATACAATCCTCTGAAGCCGTCCTCTGCCACTATACGAGACAGGGCGTTCCAGGTCGATGTGTAGTGTACCTCGTCATCTGCGACTGGCTTTAACCCGCCATGACCAGTTTGAACCTGTAGTCGTGTTTTGACACTACCGAAACCGGTGAAAGACGTTAAAAGCGATTTGATAAGGGGACAGGAAGGTGTGAGTTTGTCGGAATACGGGGCCTCACATGTCCAGTGGATAAACCAGGAAGTTCGCGAGGACAGCACCAGCAGCGCCGGCAACGGCGCGACTCCAGGGAGATGCTTCCAGCTTGGATTGCGCGCTCATGACAGGCCTTGGAGGTCGTCGTTACTCTCGCTGAGCTGCAAATTGTAGGACGTTCCGCATAGGGAGGTGCAATCCCGTCTGAGCCGACAGAGTATTTGTACCGGTGAAGAACCACGTAGCAGCGAGTAAAAGGGAACACTCGTAATGGGATGAAGTCGGACACTTGATGACTAGTAGACGTTAAATAATCGAGCAGAATTGGCAATCAAGAACAACGACGACGCTACTGTGGCAATGAGTTTTCTGTTAGTCTTGGTATATCCGTACAGTACCTAACCTTTGAGATTCTGCGAGGTACGTCGACCCTGTTACGGGGACTGTGCGAAAGCAGTAGTAGTACTAAACTACCAAGAGTATAATGTGCTATGCATAACGCATGCCGTCGGGCCACTCGGCCCGCGGTTCGTGTTGAGGCTTGAAATGTCTCGGATGAACCTACGGATAGACTCCTAGCTTCTCCTGGCCATCTACCCGTAGGTAGCCTAGGTTCTTAGGCTCGGAGGGGTCCTCGCCTAGTAGGCAAATAAAAGAGGGGATATTATACTTCTAAGGGGATAAGACCTTTAAGACCTATAATACATAATATACCTTTTATATATATCCCCTACTAAAAAAATTACCTTCTTACTATTTTAAATACCTTATTTTTTATTTAAAAATAATTATAATTTATTAAATTCCTATATTTAAGGTATATTTAAACTATATTATACTTATATAAGGCTATAAAAGTTTTTAAACTATTATTTATATAAGTAAAAGGTATTACCTAGGCTTTTCTTTATTTATATTATAATAAAAGAGTTTAAAATAAGTAAATTATATATTATTATTATTAATTCTTATTCTAGGGACTTAAAAATAGGTTTTTAGAATATAATATTATCCTTATTATAAAGAGAAAAAACCGAGTAAGCCTAGGGGAAAACCCTTTTCTCCCTATTATATAAACTATACTAGGGTATAATAGTTATTTATAAAATAATAAGTCGGAATTACTAATAATCTATTTTATATTTATTATATATATATAATTATAAAGCTAATTTTCGGACTTAGTATACTAAGAGATTATTTTATATATATTTGTTTTTAAAAAACTTTTTTATATTCTTAAAAACCGTGTTTTAGTAAAGGACTTACTCTATATACCTTATTTTTATCTTTTATACTCCTCCTTAGTTTAGGGTAATATTAAATTACTCTTAGGCTAAGTTAAGGGAAGATAGAGTAATAATATTAATTAACTCTATTAAGGTCCAGTCTCCTTATAACTATAAAGAGCTACCTAATAGAAATAAGAAGGATATAGAAAGGAAAAAGGAGGTAGGTACCTCGGGCGCGTATATATAGCGGAGATAATTTATTACTCCTAATAATCCGGGTATAGCCCGAATCCCTAATATACCCCCCCGTATAAAGAAAATTTTCGGTATATACCTAATATATACCTAAGTAAAAAAAGGGAGTAAAATAAATTAATAGTATAGGAATAGGGTATAAAAGTATAAAAATAAACCGGGTATATACCGCGTAATTCTTATAATAACCTTTATAGAATTAATTATATATAGGAAATAAATAATATTATAATAGAGAATAATTAAGTACTATTAACGCTAAACCGAGTAATAGGGGGCTTTATTATAAAGGGTAATTCTAATAATAAGACTAATACTATACTAACCGAGGTATAGTACGTATATACTCCGTATTTATAAGACCTTTATAATAATAGAATAATTATTAATTATCGGTAGTAGGGTTATAAGTAGTCCTATAGCGAGTATCGTATATAGTATCGTAGGTACGTTTAGGAACTATACCTTTTTATAGCGGATACGCGCTTATATAAGGCTATTCGTAACCTTACTATTATAACTATAGCGGGAAGGGCGATAAATAAGCTAGTATACGAGTATACGGTAAACGTACTAGGATAATACGTATAATTTACGTAAGAGTTCTCTAACTAGGCGAATCGACTTTTAATAATAATAAAGGTAAGGCGTATTATACTATTATTAGCGTAAAATACTTTCTCCTTATCTTATAGGTAAGATATTAACGAATAAGCTTTAGTACCTATCTTAACGGCTATATTCTCTCCCGTATAAATAATACTATAATACGGCTATAGTAGCGCCCTAGTATAAATATACTAAGCTAATTAAAATAACTAGGCTTAGCTTACCTCCGGCTTAAACGCTTTTACTATTTACTAGATAAAAACCTTAGTACGACTTAAGTAGTATAATAAAAGGTAGTAAGTCTATAATAATAATTTACTAGAGTATTTATACGCGGAAACGTACGCGAGAAACGCGGAGAGGTAGGCGAGAAAGGAAGGTAATAGGGCTATTATATCCGCCCTAAATACCCTTATTAACTTATTAGGCTAAGCTAATATCTAGGCTAGCCTATTTAACTAATACTATAGGTTTAGGCTATTACCTAGTAATTCGATAATAGGCTTCCCGCTATCGCCTACCCTGGTTATAATATAATAATACTATAATTACCTATAGCCTAATACTATTAGACTATTTATTTACCTATTATCGCTAGCCTATAAATACTCTTATAGCGTATCGCGGGGATAATTAGGCTACCCCCGATAAGGTAATCGCCTAAACTAGTCGTAAATATAGGATAAAGCGGAGGGATAGGAATAAGGGCTAGAGTAATAGGAAATAAGGACTTAGAGGTAGAAGGTAGGATAAAGGTATATAATAGGAGAATTAATATTAGAATATTTATTCGAATAGAGCTTAGCCTATTATAAATTCGTATATTACCCTATTCGTTTTTAAATTTATCTAAAGCTATATACCCCTTAATACTTTCGAAAGGCTCTTATATAGGTATTATATACCCCCTTTATTTAACTAAAATAAGGTAATATACTAGTTATCCTAAAACTAGCCGCCCTTTAATATTCTTAGCCGTTAGGATAGCCTTAATATCCTACTTATTAAGGTCTAGGTTTTTAGATAATAAATATAGGGCTAGGTTAAATTGCGAATTAGTTAATACCTAGGATAATAGAGTATTATTAAAGGCGTATTCGAGTAAATTAACGTAAAAGGTAGGATAAATACTATTAGGTATATTTAACGTAACTATTAATAGTATTAATACGGCTATAATAGTATATTTACCCTTTAGGTAGTCGAGCTTCTTAAATAGCCGATTTATAGTAATATTCCTAAGGTTTAGCTAAATACGGTTACCGACTTAAAAGCGCTCCGCCGGCCGATATATACTATTCGACGCGTCCTAAATCTATTATTATATCTAAGTAATTATAGCTTATACGAGGTATATTCCCTCGCGGAGGTATTCTAAAAAGGCTACTGCTCGCCCCGCGGGAGATATATAAGAACCCTCTAGCTCTAGGATACGTTAGATAAGTTCTATATCGTATTCGTTAAGTAGGCGATTAGTACTAAAGTTAATAATAGAAAATATATGGTTATTTAACGTAAGTTAATAAGCCGGTAAATATAATACCTAGTTAAATTAAGAAAAACTAATTATATTATATAGAATCGCTTAAACCTCTTAATTAGTATACTCTATTCTACTATTAGTCTATAGGTAATAAGCCGTAAAAAGTAGCTATTAAATTCTAATAATCGAATATAAAGTAGTCTAAAATCGACTAGTTTAATTTATACTATGATTAGAAATAAAATAACGAGGAAAACTATAAAAGTATTATTAATAAGATATAAACCGAGTAATATACGCCTTAGTATTTATTAATATTATTACCTTAAGCTAAATATATTTTAATAAGCGATTAATAAGGATTATTAAGTATTATAGCTTAGAGTTAAAAATAATAAGGAGGTTTATTATAAAGTTAATAAATATTATATTCTAAAACTAATCTACGACTAGGAGTAGCTAAAAAAGCCCTTAGTATTACTAATAGTTAATATAATCCCTATAATAATAATAATTACGAATAAATTATATAATATTAGTAAATATCCCCTCCTAATAATACTTATACTTAAGTAAAAGGAATATAACGTTTTTACTAGGGTAGCCTACTATAGGCGAGTCGTAAGTACGCTAAATAAGTATAATTATAAGAGGCTTATACTATAGAACCTAAAAACGGCTATAGAATTAAATATTACTATAGGCGGAAAGTAAGTAATTAGATATTTATTCTTTAATAGCCGTCTCCGGGGGAAACTTATACGCCCCCTTATATAAAATAGTTAAATAATACCTATATATTATATTAGAGTTAAGTATTATAGACTAGAGTTCTTAAAGGAACTTATTAAAAAATAAACTAATATTAGCCTAAGTTATAATTATAGTAAGTATAGAGGGTTCGGTAGAAGAGCTAAGGGCGGAAAAAGGTAAAAGAATAATAATACTAGCCTTAATAAGCCTAAGTATTTAGCTAAAACGCTATACCGGGTATTAATTATCCTAATTATAGTGGGAAAGAGTATCGGGTTAAGTAGTTTAAGAACTAGGGTAATAATATAACTTATAATTAAAAAGAGAAAGAAGCTTAGCCTACTACGCCTAGTATTCTAATATTTAACGGGGGGTAATAAAATATTCTAATGCCTTATAATCGGTAAGGATAATAAACGGTTCTATTATACTTCGAAACTCGGCTAATTATACCTTAAGATAATTAACTATAGCGAGTAGCTCCTTATCGTAAATAGTATAGTTTCGCTCCGTTGGCTAAAAGTATTAAAAAAAGTAAATAATAGGGCGGAGAACTTAATTAAGACTATACTAAAATAGGTAGTTATTAGCCGCCTTACTAAAATAATTAGTTTCTACTACTATAGGGTAATCGGAGTCCTACTAAGCGAGGACTAGGTAGGAAATAAAAATAGCCTTAAGCCTTTAGAAAGAATCCTTATAAGCCCGGGATTAAACGAAAAGTACCTTATAATAAGTAAGGTAGATAAATAATACTATAATATCGGAGAAATAGGGTATAAAATTATAATAAAAGTTCGTAAAACTAAGGAAGTTATAAACCCCTTTTAAACGAGTCGGGGGTAACTAGTCGCGTATAATAATAATCTTCTCGGGATTAGGATAAATTTCGCGGCTAATATAAACAATAAACCCGAAATACTTAACCTCGTAAACGGTAAAATTATACTTTTTAAGATCTAAGTAAAGTCCCGCCTACTAGAGCTAATCTAGTATAGCGTATACCTTATACTAATAATTAATACGTATACTACCTAAATATATTAAAATATTATCTAGGTAGGCGGTAGCGAAGTTACTAAGATAAGAACTTAATACTATATTAATATAATATTAAAATAAAGCTAGGGCGCTAATTAACCCGAATAGATAAATAAAATATTTAAATAAGCTAAACTAGGTATAGAACGCTATTAAATATTCCTAACCCTTAGTAATATATAACTTATAAAAGGTAGTATAAACGTTAAGTTTAATAAACTATTATACCCCTAATAAACTATATAAAGTTTCCTTAATTAGAGAAAGAGGGTATTAATCCTATTAAATAATACGATTTAATACGCGATAGTCGATATAAAAGTATTAACCGCCCCTAGGCTTTTTAACTAGTAAAATAAGGGCGGTAGCTAATTTAGAGCTTACTCGAATCTACCCCTTATCTATTAGATTAATAATTTATTTATAGACTTCGAGTAAATACTCGTATAGTATATTATATAAAAGTCCCTAGGGTAAAGCCGGAGAAAACCTATCTAGAGTAGGGTATAATCGAATATAGTAATTATACTAGCCTTAATAGGGAGGAAGAGTTAAGGCCTTCTCCTTATTAAAAAGGTCTTAGAAGGAGGCTACCTTAGGAGGTAAAGAATAGGAGTTAGTAGCCGGATTAAAGGTTTCGACTCGGAGTACCTTAGTAATTTCGCGAAAACTTATAGCTATAAACTTATACCTACTCGGCTAATACTACTTACGATAAACTAAGGCTATAAACGTAAAGCCTAGGATAGAAATTATAGGGGAAGAAACCTAGCGAATAGCTAAGTATTAAATAATTAAATCCCCTATAGAGTATATAATTAAATAATAATAACTAGCTTATAAGGAGATATTATAATAGGATAACTAAGGTAACCCTAGAATTAAACCTTATATAAGGCCTAGGATAACGTATACTATAATAACTATATACTACCTATTAATATTAACTATAAAATAGACTAAATACCGGATTATAGAAATCGCTTTAAATACGCGTTCTCGCCCTTATATAATAAATACTATAATACGTATAAAACGAGGCTTAGGTAAAGGAATACGCTTTAACTAATACTATTATACTAAACTTTTACTTATAGTAGTAAAGTAATTATAATTACTATTTACCTATACGTTAATAAAGAAATAAGAGTTAATTAATATTAGAAGGAGTAAGGATATAGAATCTATATTATTAGAAATTTCCTCGAACTATAAAAATAAAGATCTATTCTCTATAATCGTATTATATACTACCCCTAGTAAAAGACTTACTATAGGGGTATTACGTTTCCCTCCTTCTTATTATCCTTTATAATAAAGCCGATATTTATTAATATAATAATAATACGCGGAGTCCGAGGAAGGGGAGGAAAAAAAGAGTATATTAATATAAAGTAATTAGCCTAGCTATAGTATAAATACTTACCCTTAGACTATTACTTAGAAATAACGTTAATACTAACCCGGGTTATACGCTATATAGTACTAGACTAGTCTATAGGTAGCGTATTATTTTAGTATTAAGACTCGTATTAGGATTTTCTACTACTAAGCTAAGGATATATACCCCTAGAATTAATACTAATTATAAGTATATCGGGGTTAGGCTAAACTATAATAAGGGGGATTATCTAAAATAATAATTCGATTTAGAAGGACTCGATATTAACCGTAATTTTACGAATACGGGTAATAGCCCCTATATAATTGGAAAGGGGGATTCCGTATCCTATATAATAGCCGTAAAGCTTTAAGGAGAGAGAATTCTAGAGCTAGAGTACCTTAATTTTATCGTTCTAATACGACCTATTCGATAGTATTAACTTAGCCTTAAATTATATAATAAAGTCGGAGAAAGGCTCTTTAGTACCCTACCGAATATTCTTAAACTCTACTATAATAGTTTAGTACTAATAGGGGTCGTAGAATATAGTATCTAGGTATTAAAGAAAATTAGTAGGATTCTATATATAAACCGCCCTTCCCTTAAAAAAAGGAGTAACTTTTCCCTAAACCGAAGGAGATAATATTTAGTAAATATAAACCTATTAATTATAGTCGGAGCCGATAAATATATAGTCTACTTAAAGCTTATATATTATTAATACCCTCTAGGCTAAGAAGGTATTTTTATTACTATTAAAAGGAATACTAGCTAGGAGTAGCTTCCGCCTACCTACTTTTAAGGAATAAATAGTAATATTTTACTAGGCCCGCCCTAACTTAAGGGATTAAATAGTCTTATATTAGGAAACTAAGGTAGTATACTAGGCCTTTACTATAGTATATAGCTTTATAATCTAGGCTATAATAGGCAATATATTCGGCGTATAATAATCGCTAGCTATAGCTTACTCGCTAAATATATCTATAATATAAACGAACGTAAAGTAAACGAATAGAGAATAAATAAGTAATTAATCCTTCTTATATATTAAGGTCCGGTCTCCTTATAACTATAAAGAGCTACCTAATAGAAATAAGAAGGATATAGAAAGGAAAAGGGAGGTAAGTACCTCGGGCGCGTATATATAGCGGAGATAACTTATTACTCCTAATAATCCGGGCGTAGCCCGAATCCCTAATAAACTCGGACTTATCCGAAAACTTTTTATTATTAAGCTAATATAAATCGGGATTAAATTCTATTAAATAGAATAATAATAATAAAATAAATAAGCTAATTATACTTTTAAAAGTATAAATAAAAATTAATAATATATTATTATAAAATACTCTAATCTTTATACTAGAAATTATCGATTAAATTAAATTAAATTTAATACTAGGGGCTATAGATAACTACTAGAACTATAATACTCGAATAAGAAGGAAAAATCCCCGAAGGGTAAAACCCCCCGTATAGCTTAGGTACTAGGCAGGCCCTTAATAGGGCTAAGAACTTAACGAGTTAAGAAATAAAACTAATAGCTCGAAATTATACTAAAAGAAAAGGATAAGGGGGTATAGGTTTATTATAAAGGGGTATATACCCCTAATTATATTAGTATATACTATTTAAGAGGGTATATACCTAGGTATATACTTATATAATAGCCGGTATATACTTATATAGTATATAAGTATATACCTAAGTATATACTCCCTTTAGGCGGTAAAAATTCTATTAATATATAATTAATAACCTAACCCCTATAGGGGTATAAAAAGGGGGGTAGGCCCCCCCCTATTAATATAATCGCTCTTTCCCTAGGTAATTATAAATTAATCTAAGGTAAGTACCCCCTAGTAGAAGCTAGTAAGAAGGGACTAAGTAATAACTAAGTAGTTATAAACGCCCCTCCTAACTATTATTAAAGACTACCCTTACGATATTATTTACTAGTAATACCTAACTTAATTAATTCGGTATAATAAGCTTTATTAGGTATAGAAGAGTAAATACCTACCCTAATATTATACTATTATTATTAATATCTAGGATAATTATTATTATTAATAGTTATTATTAGTATTATAATACTCGTTAGAAATATAGCCTAATCGAGGATAAGGAATTAACTAAGGCGGTTAAGGTAATAATAGCCCTTTATTATAAAAAGGGTTTTAACTATAAAAATATTATTAAAATACTATTCCTATACTACTCTAGGGAAGAATAAGTTAACGTACGATAGTAGAAGAAGTTAATCGAAAAGGTTAAGAAGGCTTATACTAAGGTAAAAGCTATTAATAATTAAATTAATCGTATAATAGCTATTACCTAAGGGGTAGCCTTTACTTTATATAAAATTCTAGCTATAACTAAGGCTAAAGACTCTATTTTAGTAATAATAATTAGTTTATCCGGTAATAAGGTAATTATAATAGTAATTTAGGCCTAAGCCTAAGAATAAAAACTATTTAATACTTAATCCCTAAATTTTATAGAGTAAATACTAAGTAGGGTAAATACTATAAAGGAGTAGTTTTAGTATATAATCGATTTCCTAGAAAATATTAATAATAATATTAGTATAGCCGAATATAATACTCTTAAGTCTATAAAAATTCTATACTACCTAAAGTATAAACTAGGTTATTATAGTATAATACCTACCCCGAAAGCGCTTAGGATTAGGAAAAGGAAATATATAAGCCTATCTAAGGAAAATACGGCTAAGGATAAAGGTTTTAAGTAGGAAAAAGGTAATATTAGGGTAAGGCTTATTAAGGGGCCTATAGCGCCTAGTACTATAGGTAACCCTAAGCCTAAGCTAAAGGAGGCTAAATAAGAGCCGAAGACTCCTACTCTAGTAGTATTTAGTTATAGGGGTAAGTATAATTATAATTATCCTAGGAAAAAGGGGCGGGGTTATAATTATAAGTAAATAATAGTATTATAGTCTTTATAGTTATTAGTAGTATATACCCCCTTTAAGTAGGGTTAGAGTAAAGGAATTAATATTATTATTATCCTAGTAAAACTTAAGTATAAGGTTAAATTAATATAGTCTATAAAATAAAAGGAATTATTTAACTAGGATAATAATACTATAAGGCTAGCTAAAAGCCTTATTATAATCCTAGCTATCCTAAATAGGAAGGCTATTCGAGTTATATAAGGGCTAATTAGGGGTAATAAGGGGGTAATAAAGGAAAATATAAATCGGGGTTTTATTCCTTATACTATAATTATACTTAGGAGAAATTACCTTAAAGACCCTATACGTTTATAGGAACTAGTTAAAGCCGATTTATCTAGTATAAAGCTAAGTAAGGGCTAAGCTAAGAAACTTTAGGAGGTCCTTATAGATATAAAGGGCGGTACTAGGCTAAAGTAGGAGTAGGGTATTCGCTAAATAACTATAGGATTAATTATCCTTTTTAATCCTACCTTTTATAATTAATTAATAATAAAATTATTCCTTATATAAATACTCTTTAAGGAGGTTTAGGGTTTACTTAAAAGTATCTTTTATAGTATTAATATTAACCTAAAAACGAGTAAGAATAGCTATAGATCTAAGTATTATAGTCTTTATCGGTTATAATTATTATAGGCGACTATAGTAATAGTAAGAGGATTTTTAGGCCTTAGTAAAAGTATCCCTAATCTTAGCCGAAAGCCTAATAGTTTTAAGGCGATAATAAGTATAGATTATTCGATATATTAAGTAAAGGTTAATAGGGGGGATATATACCTTAGCCTTAAGGTAGTATACTAGGGTAGCCTTATAAGTACTTATAATTACTCGTAAGTATTTATTCTAGGTTATAGTAAAAGCCTTATTAAATATACCTTATAAGGGCTTTTAGGGGGGTATTAGCTATAAGTAATTAATATACCCGAAAACTATAGCTAAGCGGATAACCTTTATATATATCTTTTTTACCCGAATTAAAGTATAACCCTATATAAAAGTAGTTAGCCTAATAAAGGTTAATACCTACCTTTTAAGTTTAGTTATAATCTATTTAAGGTAAGTATACTATTAAAGCTTCCTATAAATCTAGACTCCTAAAAGGCAGGCTAATTATATAGGCTAAATAAAGTCGGTATTAAGGTAAAGCCTAGTCGTATTAGCCTACCTCGATTTCGTAAAATAAATAAGTTCGCTTTTTACCGGCTAGAAGGATATTTTATATTCTACTACCTATACCTTATAAACCTCCTATATATACTTAAGCTAGTATAAGGCCTAGGCCCTTATATACTTAATACTAAGGATATTTATATTATTAGCGAAGCCTACCGGGATAATACTAGGCAGGGTTTTAAGGCGATAGTATAATAAGGCGATATATACGAGGAAAAGAACTACGAAAAAGGGGGAGCCCTAGGGGACCCCTTATACGATAATAATAGCCTTAAAAAGGTATTTATCGAACTTAAGTCTCGATAAGCGGTTTATAAAATAAGAATAGAAAAAGGCTAGGAGCTAAGGGGGGAACCTAAGGGTATTAAGTATTTATAAAAGCTTATTATATAAGATATAATCGAAAGCCCCTATTAAGTCTAGTATAAGAAGAAAGGCTATACCGTTATTATTCTATACTATTTAAATAGTTTTACTAAGTATAAGGATAACTATATTTATTAATCTATTCTATTTATTATTTATTTAACTATTAGGTAGAATATTATTAGTCTTTACTATATCCGAGATTCTTTAGGCTAGGATAATCTTTAGAACTTTACTAATAGTATTAAGTAGAGAAATAGGTTAGTAACTACCTAGTATATAATATACCTCCTTTTTCTTACCTACTTTATATAGTATACTTATTATAAAAGTCCTATATTATTAGGGAAAATAACCTAGCCTAGTATACCCTTAGAATAGCTTTTAGAGTATAAATAGGAGGGGGTACCTATAGCCTTTAAGAAATCCGATTAGTATCCTATCTAGCCTAGCCGACTTTTATAATATAATAGAAAAGAGAGCTTTCTAAATATCCTAGGTAGTAATATCTTAAAATACCTTTAAAGGAGGTCCTAGTTTTAATAGGCTTAGTACTAGAGTATTAGGAAAAGGGGTAGGAAAGAACTTTTGGGCTAGGAGTTTAGCTTTTCCTTTGAATATAGACTATAAAAGGGAATCTAGGTCCTAATAAAAAGGGGGTATATAAGTCGGTTTAGGTATTACCTAGGATTATAACCTAGCCTAGTACTCTAATAACTATAGTATCGAGCTTTATTATAACGTATTCTCTAAAAGCTTATACTAAGTCTTATACTTAGCCTAACTTATAATTATCTTCTAGTAGTAGACTATTTCCTAATACTCCCTTTAATTTACTAGGGTTTATAAAGTATACTAATATTACCTAAAACGCTTAATAATAGCTATAGCCTTTATAGTTTATCGATTCTATTAAAACGCTTTTTTAATAAAGGTTCGGGTTTATTATAGGATAATTAATATAGTTAATCTCTCGAGTTTATTATAAAGCTAGTTAAAGGACTCTTTAAATTCGGTTATAGAGTTAATCCGGACCCTAGACGGGTCTAGTCTATTATAAGCCTTATAGTAGAGAAGATTAGGGTTAAAAAAGCGCTATAATTAAACTAGATTATAGTAGAATACTATATCTATTTCGATATAAGTAACCTAGGGGTTATAATTAGAGCCTAGTAAATCTAGGTTAATCCCCTAGAAAGAAGTATATAACTCTAGGGAAGCCTAGATAAGATTAATAATACTAGTCCTTTTTCCTTAAACCTCGTATATTACCTTACCCTAGGGAATAACGAGTCTAACGTTAAGGATAATAATAACCCTAAGGAATTCGTTTATATAAGGCAAAGTACGTTTATAAAAGTCCTAAGTAGGGTAGTATAAATTAAAGTCGCTAAGGAGGGTTAATAATTCTAATACTATAATTAAGTTAGGGAAATATAATAAGGGGCTAGTCCTAACTCTAAAAGGGGGTAAATAAAGAAAAAGAACCTATTATTAAGCCTTAGTAAAAAAAACGCTAGTAATATTAGGGCTAGTAATAGGGAGCTAGGTATTAGGGCTATACTATTTATAAATATATAATATCGCTTTACCTTCGCTCTAGACGATATAATAGGGTATAATTCTAGGTATAGGCGGGCGACCGTATTTATCTAGCTATAGCTCTTAAATAACTATAATATTATAGTTATAAGGGCTATAGAGGGTAATATATATAAGTAAATTCTACTTCCGTATATTCTAGGTAATAGCCTTAAGAGTTATTAGGTAAAGAGCTTAGAATAATCGATTAGGAATAACGGGGGGTAAGCCTAGAAATACTATAGGGGTAGCCTCTAGGGGCTCGGTTACTAAAATAGTAGATATTAATTTAATTATCTAAGGTAAAGGGGGGGGAAAACCCCCGAGGTCGTTTCTAAGTCTATATAATCTAGAACCTATTACTATTTACTATAAAAGTTTAGGAGGCTAGTATTTAATTATTCTAGAACTATTAAGGATAATAAGAGAAGTTTTCTTAGGCTTTATCCTAATACTTTTTTATAATAGGGTACTCTTTAGCCTATACTATATAATTACCCTTATAGAGGATATAGTATTTTAGCTTCTCGCCTAATCGCGAAGGGTACTTATCCTCGCCCTTGTCTAGGTAAAAGGCTACCCCGTATAGGTTATAATAGGCTATCGACTTATAATACTTCGTAATATATCTAAACTAATAATACTAATAATATTAATAGGGTTAAACCGAATTATTATATAGTTTATACTTAGTAATTTCGGTATTTAGAATTAATCTATTAGTATAAAGTCGGTTAACTTCCTCGATAATTATTACCCCTAGGATAACCGTTATACGAGGGGCTATTTTAATCCTAGGCTATAAAGCTTAGGCTTATAAAATATTAACCTTATTTATTATACGAATACTCTATAGGAAAGTCGCCCTATTTCTAAGAGTAAGGGAGGTATAAACCCCCTTTATTATAATAGTAAAGGTACGCCTATTCCTAATCGCTTTATTTCTAAAGACTATTAGGATTTAATCGTCCTTCTTAGTATATTATTTCTTATCCGGGTCGAAGGTAATTATTATATTATTACTTAGGAGCCTCCTAATAGTAATAGCTATTTTATATTTTAGGGCTTAATTTATCGTTTTTATTATCTCCTTTAGTATAGGGGCTATTACTCCGTCTTCGATAATAATACCCTTTATAAAGACTATAATTTTACGGTTTATATAATAAGGGATATACTTAGTAATTATTACCTAGGTAGGGCTAGAGCTAGCTAGGACTCCTACTTATATAGGCTTAACTATAGGGGGATTCGGTATATACTTAAAAGCTCGAGAAATAGCGGTTTTAATAGTATATTTAATTATTATAACGATAAAGTCTAATAGCCTAGTAGGGGTAAGCTTTAGGTTTAGTTAATCCTAGAGCCTTATTAATAGCGTATTTATAACGCGTTATACGTATTAAAAAAGTAATTAGGGTATAATTTCGGCTAATTTATTATATACGTACTTAAGGTTAGTATTAGCTAGTATCCTATTATTATCCCCTTTTACCCCTAATTAGGAACTCTACGATATTAGGTTAAACTACTCTTAACCTATTCCCGGGTACTAGGTAGATTAACTAAGGCTTCGAGGGCCCTTATTAACTACTATCGGTATTCCGGAGGCTAGGGTATCGCCCGACGACTCTATAATAGAGGATATACGTCCCCGACGACTTTAAATAATAGTTCTTAAGCGTAAAGTAGATAAAGAAGGCTAATAAGCGATTCTAGCCTATTAATAAGAGAAGTAAGAAATTATCGATTAATTAATAGTTTTAGGGTATATTCGGGGGGGTACTCTTTTATCTCCTATAATTATAATAAATAGTATTATATTTATTATTATAAATATAATAATATTTATTTTAAAAAAGAGGTTAGATTATTAATAAACCTATTATAAATCTAGGTTATATTTAAAGCGAACTCGGTAATTATATTAAAAAGAAGATCCTAAGCTAATATAAATAATAATTTATAGTTTAATATAATATTATTCTTACCCTTATATATATTCGAAGCCCTAAGGCCTTAGTATTAATTATTAACTTTTATTTATAAAGCTAGGTTATAGCCTAGGCTATTTATAAGCTTTCGAATAAAGACTTAATTATTATTTTTAAGATAAAGTATAATAAAGTTATAAGACTCTTAATATTTAAGTATAATAGATTATACTTATATAATACTTATAACCCGATTATAACTCCTAAATTATAGGGTTATAATACTAAGGTTAAAAGGTAACCGGTATTAAGTATTCGGTTATAGGACTCTTATACTAATAGTATAAGGAGAGATCTTATAACGAGTTATTTATAAATATTCTTAATCCTATAGGATAAGACTCTTCTTCGTTTCGAGTATAAAAATCCAAAGGATTATACCCCTAAGTTCTTAGGTATATATTATAGGCTCCTCGTTATCCTTTCTTAATTCCTTAAGAATTAGCTTTATTCTTAAACCTATATAAATATACCTTTTCTCTTTTCTCTTAAAAGTCTTTAAAATCGCTATTTCTCCTCTTTTAAGTCCTTTTTTACTAAAGTCCTTTATAACTTTAATTCTTCGTAAAAAAGATACTTATTTTAGGATTTTTTTCTTTAATTTTTTTACTTTTTTTATACGATTCCTCTTTCTTTACCTCTTTATTCTTAATTCTCTATTAAGTTTTTAAGAAAAATATTTCGTATTCTTCGTTCTACTATTTAGTATACTAATTATACTCCTCCTTCCGATATTCTAGATAATAAATATATTAAGGAGTTTTCGGATTCTAAACCTAAAGCTTCCTTACGTATTTTTTCTCCTCCTTTAGGTTCTAAGGTACTTTACTAAAATCCTTTTACCTTAGTACTATTTTAACCTTAACCTTAGCCTTCTATATCGAATACTAGTTATTTTTAAATAGTTTAATAACTCCTTAACTATATTTAATAATTAGAAAAGGAATTAATAAATACCTTATTCTTACTATAGAAATAATAATTATACTCCTTTTTCTTAGACTAGAATTAAGTATAGAATATTAAACTCTTAAATATTAATAAATTAGAAAAACGCTCTATAGCCCGAAAATACTAAAACTAGCTTAAGGACCTTAAAAATACCTTCTTCGCTACCCCTTATAAATATAAGAGGGATAATAATAAGATTTTAAAAGCCTTAGATTATATATATTATAATCTAAGAATTTACTAGAAATCCTATAACTATAATTATTTGTTAAATAAATAATCTCGACTCTTAAATAATTAACTATTATTTAAATCCTAGTCTTTCGACCTTTTAAGAAATCCAGTAAACTAAATAATATAAATAGTTATTACTTATTAAAAAGCCTATTAATATAATAGGCAAACTCTATATAATTTTTATATTTACCTAGAGTCTTTAGAATAGTATTTTGATTAATATTCGAAGAAGAAAATAGCCCTATTTTTCTTTACCTAATTATTCCCTTATATCCGTATAAAGATTTTAGAATAATCTTAGCTAAATATATATAATTAATAAGGAATTATAATTCTAGTATAATATATTTAGGACTTAGGTTTTATAAAGCTATTATATCGACCGGATAATATATTAGCGAAGTAGTATTAATTAAATAAGAATACCTCCTATTAAAACTATAGACTAGACTCTTATCCTAACTCCTAGCTCTAATATAATACTATAATAAATAGGTTTAATAAAAAACCTCGGCTAACCTATAATTATTATAAGAAAGTCGGTTATAAGGAGGATACCTATTTCTCTAAATTCCTAGATAAGGCTAAGACTGTTTGCTTTAAGTATACTAAGGTATTAAACGCCTTTATAAATATAAAAAATGAGTAAATATTAGAATAAAGGTTCTTATTCTAAAATTATTAATTAAATAAACCTTCGCTATTTTTTCTATAGTTTACTCTAATTAAACTATTATAAAAACAATTATCGATTTTATTAAAAGTCTTTTATAGACTAATTGTTTTCTTATATAATTACGTATATTATAAGTAGTAATTATTATATCTAGAATATAAGAGTATATACTAGCTACTTATATATATTATAGGGTTAAGGCCTACTACCCTAAGAGCGGGATCCGCGGACCCTATAAGGGATCCGCGGCCTCCTATAGGGTAGGATATACCTTTAGCCTATAATTATATTTATACTTAACTCTTTTTTTTATCCCCTTCTCCTCCTCCCTACCCTATATAATTAACCTACGCCTCGACTCGAATTTTTAAACGCTTATTATTTATTAAACGGTATAATACGTTATTAATTATAATCTTAATTAATATATTAGTAGGATTATTATAATTATTAATCTCCTAAACCTCCTCGATTTCCCTCCTTTTATATAATTACTATAGGGCTAATAAATTAATTATTAGCCGTTTTTTTATTATTATATTTATTTTAATTAAGTACTCGTATAATAAATACGAGTCTATATAAATAATAATTAGCGGTATTAAAAGGTATAGGCAGGAGGTAATATAAATAAGGTTATAGTATAAGGCGAATCTAGTATTAAAACTAGTTATAAGACTATAGATTTTAAAGGCTAAAATACTTTTTATAAACCTTTTATAATTAGTAAAACTCTAGTATAATACGTTTTCCTATATTATAAAATAATTACTATTAGCCGTATTAACCCTCTCTTCTTTTATAAGAATAACTAGGTACTTAATCTATAAACTTAAGTCCTAATTATTTATAAATAAGCTATCCGAGAAAATAAAAACCTTAGCGTATATAAGATCTAAAGGTATATACGTTAATCCATAAGCGGAATACTCTATTTACTACTTAATATAATAGTTTAGCGCCTTAAAGTCTATAGGGCCTAGCTTTTATACTTATACTATTATAAAGAGGTTATAAGCGGCTTTAGGCTAGTAAATACTTATAATACAAGTATTATAAACGCGCTAATAAATATAACTTATTAATATATTTCTCTTATTAGGGCTAATAATTATAAGCTTCTCCCTTTAACCCTTTTAGTAATAAGGAGTATATTATTATTAAGGAGTCGGATTTAATAATTATTAAAGTCTTCCTAGTTATTATTATATAAAGCTTTCCTAGGCTTAGCTATTATATTAACCTTACCTAGTTCTACCTCCTTAATAATAAGGAAGTCTATTATAATAATAAATCCCGTATTATTTATTTATAGGGTGTATATTATAAAATAATATATAGCCTTCGCTTTACCTTTATCCTTTATTATAATTAAAAAGTATAAGTTATATAATAGAGTTATATAAAGGTTTTTATAAAAATAGCCCTAGTATATTTTAAACTAGTAGACTCCTACTTTTATAATACTATATAATAGTTTTATAAATTATAATAGTATCCCCTTAGGGAACTTTTATTTAAACTCGTATAATAATTCGATAATAATATATTATTAAAAAGGGGTTTTAAACTATAAGTAGGCTTAGGTAATATTCCTAAATACGAGGGTTATTCCTACCTTATAAAATAATAGGGTAAGAATAAAGAAAATTCGCTAATTTTTATATTAAATTATAGTAGATTAAATTAATAAAAGCTCTTTTTTATAGTTATTATAGCTTTTAATAATTAAATAACATTTCTCGTATAGTTTATCGGTATTAATACCTTTAATCTTATAAACTAAGCGTATATAAAGAATATAAGCGGGGCGGTTATCCTTAGTAAGAATTATTAATATAATAATTCTAGTATTTAAAAGAATAATAATTTTAGTATTATTAGATTTTTCGAAAGGGCTACCTCGGGTTATAATTTAGCTACTCTTACGAAGGCGGAGGCAAAGCTCTAAGGCTAATTTCTCTTATTCTATTATAAAAATAATAGTAGGAGGCTCTAAACTTAAGGAGGGTTAATATAGGATTATAATAATAAGTTTTTATAAAAACTTAGTATATATAAAGGTAGGAGCCGGATTTATACGTATAGGAGTTATATTTATATAGGTAAATAAAGCGGGGTTCTCGTTTTTAGGGTAGGTCTTAAAAAAAGGCTTTATATATATAACCCTAAAAGAACTTAAGCCTTATAGTATTTTAAAAAGTACCTTTTTATTATTAGTTTAAAGAATATAATAAGGTTTATACTAGCCCTTCTTTTTATAATATATAAGGACCTAGGAGCTAAAATATAATTATACTAAAAGGAGTATTATAGTATTTATATTTCTTATTTATAATATAACGGCGATCTTATATAAGGTAATAGTATTTTATAACGCTTTTAGTACTTTTATTATAGTATATACTCGTTTTATAATAGACTAAAAAAGTACCGAGTCTATTATAAGCCTAGGATATATACTAAAAATAAGGAGGGTTAGTATTAGTCTATTTAGGCTAGTAGTATTATTAATCGCTTTAATAGCTACTTATAGTATATTCTCCTAAAAGACTCCTTTTATTTTATTTTAAAGAATCTCGTATATATATTAGAGGGGATTATAATATTATTCTATTTTACTAATACTCTAGTAAGCCTTAATAAGTACCTAATAGTAAGTAATACTATATAGCCGAGCCTTAGCCTAGAAATCTCGTATAATAAAGTTAATCCCTATATTATATATAAGAAAGTCTAGAAGTCCTAGGTATATATTAATCTAATATACTTTAAAAGCTTATTAAACCTAGCCTACTAAGTTATTTTTAAGGAACTATACTACCTAGAAGGAGGTAATAATATTTATAAGGTAAAGAATACTATACTTATTTAAGTATAGGATATTTATAATAACCTTGTAATTAAAGTTATTATTATTATTATTATTATTATTATTATTATTATTATTATTATTATTATTATTATTATTATTATTATTATTATTATTATTATTATTATTATTATTATTATTATTATTATTATTATTATTATTATTATTATTATTATTATTATT
>PDHP01000200.1:0-58983 GCA_003339455.1 Ophiocordyceps camponoti-leonardi (nom. inval.) | reverse complement strand
TTTCGCAGGGGGGGGGGGGCGGGGGGTGGGGGGGGGGGGGGGGGGTTCGGAGGTGTGCCCTTCCTTTTTTTTTCCCCCCCCCCCCCCCCCCCCCCCCCGGATCTGCTGCGACTAAGGCGGCGGCGGTCCGTTTGGTGGATCCACAAGCGATAGGTATCCGCCCTCCATCTTCCGAGAGAGGGTCGCTGGAAGGAGGGGAGGAAAAAACAGGGGGGGGGCTTCATAGTAGGTAGCTTAATTATAGGTACTACGGAGGAGGTACGGATACGCTGTGGCAGGCTGCAGGCGGCTGTACATTCCCTGTTAGTGCTGTCATCCAACGAGAGGTCACAATGGGGCCCTTTTACACTCCATCCGTGAGATCTAACTTCGTCTTTTCCCTTCCTCTACTAGCCTCATTCTCTCTGTCTCTGTCTCTGTCTCTTCCTCTTCCTCTTCCACATCCTCATCCTCTCTCTCCCCCTCTTCTTCCCTCCCCCTCCTCGCTCTCACACACACTTCCCCATCTATTCGTACCTACCTACCTACCTACCTCCGGCTTTCCTCCGAACACGCCGCCTCTTCAAACCGGCTAAAAATCCCTTCTCCCTGCGCTACCCGTCTGCCTCGTTCCTCGTCGCATCTGCCACCTCGACACTCGCAAGCTCATGCGCCGTCGCTCTCGCTCTTCCTTCTCTACTATGCATACCCGCGCCGTCTTCTGCGACTCGACACCTCGATAAATGGCCCAGAAACGCCGGCTGCCGGAGCATGACGGCGCGCAGCAGGACGACGGACCGCTCCCGAATACCAAGAACTCCGTCATGCTGCCGTCCGATGAGGCGCCTCTTCAAAACCCTCTTCGCTGCGCCAGGTTATCCAGCGACGGCACCCTTAGCGAGGGGGCTGCCAGCGACGGTGCGCAAACGGCAATGACGAGCGTCGCTGACGCCAACGAGGATGCCGAACGGAGTCTGAGCATCTCCGAGGATAGTCGAGAGGATAGTGCTGGCGCCGATGGTGACCCTTACTCAAGCTCCGAGTCTGGCTTCGATACGGCTTCCCTGTATCCCGTGAGCCACTATCCTCGTTCTGCCAGTCCGCACGGGACCATGATGCAACTCTACCTCGACGACCCGAGAAACGTCCTTTCCGACCAGTAAGTTTAGGTCGACTGTCACCCTCCTTCTTTCTTCACTGTACTCTCCCCATTTTCCACGGCTGATGCCCCAACAGGGCCGCGTCGACTCGATCGCTTTGGGTACCGGACCTGGACTACCGAGAAATACACGGCCGACGCTATTGCAGAGAGTACTACATGCCGAATGACGAGATCGAACAGCTGCGTCTCTCGCTGCAACATCAGGTCTTTCTGCACCTGCTCCGAGGCGAGATGACGTGCGTCCCGCTGCAAGATCCTAAATATATCCTTGACGTCGGAACCGGCACAGGAGAATGGCCCATCAGGCTAGCCGAGCTCTTTCCCGATTGCGAGGTCGTCGGCACCGATATATCTGCCATCGCCGAGACTCACAGCGTCCCGATGAACGTCTTTTTCGAGATCGAAGACGCCGAGGACTGGGACCGGCCCTCAGACCACTACGACCTGATTCATTTTCGCTGCATGGAGGGTGCCTTTCGGGACTGGCGCTTCATCTACGACAGCGCCTTTGACTCGCTGAAGCCGGGCGGATGGATCGAGCTGATCGACTTTGACAGCCTCGAATCCGTGAAAATCTGGTTCACCGTCTTTTCCGAGGGCTCACCCATATTCAACATCGCCAGAGACCTGGAGATTGCGGCCGAGAGGACGGGGCGGAAGCGAGGCATAGCCCACATGGACGCCCAGCTCCTGGTCGAGTCTGGCTTCGTCGACGTGCAGGTGACGGAGCACGCGATCCCCATGCTGGTCGGCGAGAAGTCGGCCGGAAAGCTCTGGCTGATATCGTGCCTCGACGCCCTCGAGGCCAACTGTCTGCGCCTCCTCACCCAGGAGATGGGCTGGGACCCTGAGACGTGCAAGACGGCGTGCGAGCAGGCCGCTCGCGAACTGGCTAACATCGCCAAGGACCCGGAAAAGGCCAAGGGGTTGATGGTCAAGGCGCGGACGGTGGCGGCGATGAAGCCTCTCGACTCCGTGTCGAGGGAGTCGAGGTCGCCCAGCGCCGACGACAGCCGGATGTCTGCGAACGAGGCCGTGTCATAGCCACCCGCCGGGGATTAGGCCGGCGCAAGCCCCAATTGTTCCAGTCTTCTCATTTTTCTCACGAGCGCACGACTCACAGCCGGGACCTGAATGGAGAGTCCTGGGCCACAAATTCTAAGCGCTTTTCTTCTTCACGCAGCATCATGTCAACTTCACTTCTTCTTCCCTTATTTTACACCATACACGCTTCGAATGCTGGGCTGATGCAGACTGTCGGCTCCAGACGAGGTCTTTTTTTTTCATCTGGATGGAGGGAAGCCGGGCGTTGCCAATGAAGGAACGCCTTCTCGTGTACAATCATCATCTTTTTTATTCTCCCCTTCTCGGTAGAAGGTTTGCTTCGAAACCCCCCCCCCCCCCCCCCCCCCTCTCTCCCCCTGTATAGGTTGACGGCGGAGCGGAACGCGGGGGGAGGCCGAGGTTGGCTGGGGATGCCCCTTTCGCCGCAGCAGAGCCTCGGTGAGGAGTGGCAACGTTACCTGCCTACCCACCTAGCAATAGCACTAGGAGGACGCCAACTAAAAACTTTGGCTGGTTGTCCGAAAGAGGAGATGGTCATCTTCCTGTTAGTGGTCCGCCCTTTCTCTGGCCTTTGGCCTTTGCCTTTACGAGTTGTGGCTTATTATCACGCGGGAGCGCCTCCGAGGCTCGTATGACTGTTTGTACCGCCTTGTGGGATGGGTTGGGTAACCTCTGCTGAAAGGTTATTGAAATTAGAGACAGAACTGTGTCTCCTAAAGGAAAGTCAATGATTTTGCTCTTGAATTTAAGAAGAGGCGGCAAGATGGCCATCCAGTTGCATTCAGTTGCCCAACAGGCCTCGTACGCACCCATGACGCTGTGCCTCAACCCTTCACTCCTGACACACGGATCAATAGTTTCTCCGCATCCCGCCCAAGCTTGTCAACTCCGCAGCAACACCACCGTCACGAGTCACGACCTCATCAAGACATCACAGGAGGCGCATCTAGCCAAGCCATGCCATGTCGCTCGACATCGATGACGGCTTCGTCGCCGCCGACGCGACGAAGCCCGGGCCTGACGATCAGCTGCCCATCTTCACCGTCGAGCGGGTGCAGCTGCAATTCTCTATTGCCGCTGACTTCGTCGCCGCGCAGGTAGCCAACAACGTCATCATCTTGGCTCTCCATAATGGACGCATCCTCCGCATTGATCTGAACCGACCGGAGGATATTGATGGCTAGTCATTCTTGCTTCAGATCTTCTCTCCATGTGAGAAAGAAGGAATACACCAGCTAATACGTCACTCTGTAGACATCGACCTCCCCAAAAAGGCGTCAGAGGTGGGCGTTATCCGGCGCATGTTCCTCGACCCTACGGCGTCGCATCTGCTCATCTGCACTGCGCTCGGCGAAAACTACTATCTGCATTCGCAGTCGAAGCAGCCTCGGCCGCTCGGGCGATTGCGGGGCGTGTCCATCGAGAGCGTTGCTTGGAACCCCTCGCTGCCGACTGCATCGACGCGAGAGATTCTGCTGGGTGCTTCGGATGGCAACATTTACGAGGCCTTTATCGAGATGTCCCACGAGTTTTATAAAAAAGAGGTCAAGCATCTCAAGAACCTTCACAAGCTGCCGGACGGTCCCATCACTGGCTTGTGGGTCGACAGCCTGCGTACCAAGTCGGACCTGCGGAGGGTCGTCATCGCGACGCAGAGCAGGATTTTCCACCTCGTTGGCAAGATCGGATCCTCCAGCGACGGCAGCGGGTCCGCCTACACGAAGCTTTTCGAATCGGAGAAGCCCGTCATACATGAGCTGGCGCGGACGCAGCCCGGAGCCTGTTCGATGCTTGTCGTGTCTCCCGACCCCCCGGAGACGAGCGCGTATGGCGAGGACGAACCCGACCGAGCCTACGCGTGGCTATCGTCGCAGGGCATATTTCACGGCAAGCTCCTCAACGTCCCGACAGATAGCAGTCTGGGGTCCAGGGTGTTTTCCGAGTCCAAGATGCTGGGCGCAGCGCAGGTGATGGCGACCGAGTCGCCGAGCAGACGGCGGCTGGCGTCGGAGACTATCAGCGCCATCGCCCTCACACAGTGGCACATAATCAGCCTAGTCGGCGGCCGGGTCATTGCCACGAACAGGCTGACGGGCAAGATGGTTTCCGAGCACGATGTACTCGCCGCGGGACAGAAAGCCATAGGCTTCTCCGTCGACGCGCAGAAGAACACGTTTTGGCTCTTCACGTCGGACGAGATCCACGAGATGGTGGTCCGAGACGAGGACCGCGACATCTGGCACATCATGATGGACCAGAAGCAGTTCGAGCCGGCGCTGCAGCACGCCCGCACTCGGGCACAGAAGGAGACGGTCGCGGCGGCGTACGGCGACCATCTGGCCAAAAGGGGCCATTGGAACGAGGCGGCGACGGTCTACGGGCGGAGCAACAAGCCGTTCGAGGACATTGCGCTGAGCATCATGGACAACAACCAGCCGGACGCGCTGCGGCAGTTCCTCCTGACCAAGCTGGCGGCGACCGGCAAGTCGGCGACGATGCAGCGGATGATGCTGGCCGGCTGGCTGGTCGAGGTGTACATGGCCAAGCTCGACTCGCTCGACGACACCATCATGACGCGGGCGGAGCTTTCGGAGGGTCTGGACACGGCCGAGTCGCGCAAGCTACTCGGGTCGTTTCAGAAGGAGTACCAAGAGTTCGTCACCAAGTACAAGAACGACCTGGACCGCAAGATGGTGTACGACGTCATCAGCAGCCACGGGCGGGAGGCGGAGCTGCTCTTCTTCGCCGAGGCCGTCAACGACCACAACTACGTGCTCTCGTACTGGGTGCAGCGCGGTCGGTGGGCCGAGGCGCTGGACGTGCTCAGGAGGCAGACGGACGCCGATGTCTTCTACCGTTATGCCGGGGTGCTCATGGCGCACGTGCCGCGGGAGACGGTGGACATGTTGATGAGGCACGCCGAGCTGAACCCGCGCAGCCTCATCCCTGCGCTGCTCGAGTACGACGGGGGGCTGGCGGTCGAGGCGTCGCCGCAGAAGCAGCCGCAGAACAACCAGGCGATCCGCTACCTCAACTACGTCGTCTTCCAGCTCAACTCCAAGGACGCGGCGGTGCACAACACGCTGGTGTCGCTGTACGCGTCGCAGAGGTCCAAGGACGAGTCGGGCCTGCTGTCGTACCTCCAGGCGCAGGGGGACGAGCCGCGGTACGACCAGGACTTTGCGCTGCGGCTCTGCATCCAGCACCACCGCACGCTGTCGTGCGTGCACATCTACACGAGCATGGGCCAGTACCTGCAGGCGGTGGACCTGGCGCTGTCGCACGACGAGGTGGAGCTCGGGGCGGTGATCGCGGACCGGGCCATGTCGAAGCCGGCGCTTCGCAAGCGGCTGTGGCTGGCGGTGGCGCGCAAGGTGATTGCCAAGTCGGACGGGATCAAGGCGGCGATGGAGTTTCTCAAGCGGTGCGAGCTGCTCAAGATCGAGGACCTGATCGTCTTCTTCCCGGACTTTGTCGTCATCGACGACTTCAAGGAGGAGATTTGCGGCGCGCTCGAGGACTACAGCCGGAGCATCGACAAGCTGAAGAAGGAGATGGACGAGTCGTGGCAGACGGCGACGAACATCAAGGTCGACATCTCGGCGCTGGATCAGCGGTACGCCATCGTCGACCCGGGGGAGAAGTGTTATGTGTGCGGGCTGCCGCTGCTGAGCAGGCAGTTCTTCGTGTTTCCCTGCCAGCACGCCTTCCACTCCGACTGCATGGGGCGCAAGGTGCTGGAGCAGTGCGGGGTCGGGAGGGCGGCGAGGATCAGGGAGCTGCAGGTGCAGATTCACAAGGGGCTGGTGAGCGGGCCGAGGCGGGAGGCGGTGGCGGCGGAGCTGGATTCGCTGGTGGCGTCTGCTTGCATCCTGTGCAGCGAGCTGGCCATCCGGCGCATCGACGAGCCGTTTGTGACGAGCAACGACAGTCCGGACGATTGGGCCTTGTGAGGGGGGTAAAAGTTAGGTCGGGGCAGAGGCAATGACGTCCCCGTTGGTGTGTTTTTTTTTTTTTCCTGTCTTGTGTACATTACTTTGTTCAGAGCTGAGGGTCGTGCGGACGAGGTGAGCTTCGGAAGCCGGCGCTAGGGTGTGAAGTCGGGCGAGCTTGAGTTGAGCTTAAAGGTATGTGTTGTAAAGGGACGCGGGATCGAGGGTCTCTTGGGTGGTGAAAGAAGACAAGGGGACTTGAACGGGATCGCAGGGACTCGGATGAAGTGAAAGGGACTTTCTGCCTTTCCTTTCCCTTGGATCTTGAGAATCGAGGGTCTTTGGGCATGATGAGAGGACCATGTCCGGGATTTACGGCAGATGAGAAGCTGGACGGCGTCTTCGGAACTCCCCTCCGGCCCGGCGGACACGACGACGACGGTCTTTCATACTACTTATTACTACTATGTGCTAGTGATGATGGTGATGATGACGATGGCGACACGTGACGTGCCTATAATGCGGGGATTGGGGAAAGAAGTGGGCCACAAGTGGAGACGCTGCAGAGACGCAGAGTCGTGCTATCCCCGAAAAAGACTAGCGTGCGTCAACCTTCTTGAGACGTCTTGCGAACGCCCCCCCCTCGTCGTCCCCCTTTCCTGGTCTGAGCCCCCGTGCATTGCTGAAGAGGGGGGGGATCAGGGCTGTGGTGGTGACAGAGGGGTTTCTTTTTTTCCCTTTTCTTTCCTGCCGTCGGTGGCCGGGCCGTGTCTCGGGAGGGTTTATGCGAGGATGGGATTGATTTTGTGATGCTGTTTGGGAGGTGAGATTTACTACTCTGCTGTTGTTGCTTTTCCTCTGGTAGTTTTTCTTCTTTCGTTCTTTGATGAATTCTCTTCGGACAGTTTGTTGCTAACTCGTCTATCATCTCGGCCGAGCGATGGCGGATTCACCGGAGGGCCCTGTCTCCACGCGAAAGGCCTATTTCGGTCCCTGCTTTTCCCTTCCCCCCTCCCCACTGCTCTTAACCTCATCGAGCTTTAAAGATGCTGCAGAGAAGAGAAGAGAAATATCCGGCT
Source organism: Ophiocordyceps camponoti-leonardi (nom. inval.) (assembly GCA_003339455.1). Lineage (NCBI taxonomy): Eukaryota > Fungi > Ascomycota > Sordariomycetes > Hypocreales > Ophiocordycipitaceae > Ophiocordyceps > Ophiocordyceps camponoti-leonardi. The sequence goes on along the minus strand of PDHP01000200.1, from coordinate 51,766 downwards.
TAGCATAACCTCACGGACTATCCCCTCTTTTTTTAAACCCTTTCCTGCGTGTCATCATCCTTTTTTTTAAACCCTTTATTCTTTCCAGGGTTGCCGGTGGGAAACTTCTCTTTTAGGGGACGTGTTCTTTTAAGCAGGGAAAAAGGGGGAGAAACCCTGTTGAGGCAAAGCCAAGCATGAGACGACTATGCGCAGAATACATCCATACATACAAAAAATAGGTTTCTTCACACGGGCAACGTTTCGGAACGGTGGTTTTCTAGGGGAGTTTTTGGGCACTTTTCCTCGCACGGATGGTACGATGGGTTTCCAAAGGGGGAAAGGAGTCCTTTTCTGTTCCCTCTATTCTCTCTCGGGGTTTTTTATTTTGTAGAGGGAAAAAAAAAGGGGAAAGGGGGACTTTGACTTCTTTCTTTTTTCGCTTTGTCTGTTCGTTGGCTTGGCCTTTTTGGAGTTTCGTCGTCATCGTGTTTCGTCTATTTTTTCTATACTGGCTGGCCCCGGTTGCTATTCCTCTTCCTTTTTTCGTTCTTCTCTTTTCATTCTGTTGTTTCATGGGATTAATCTTTGGTTTATGATTGTGTTGATTTTTGATACTTACTCCCTTTCGTTGAATATCGCGACGACTTACATACTATAGCAAAGAAGAACGAACGAGGCGACTTACGTACTTTGAGCAAAGAAGAACAAACGAAAGAGAGACGAAAAAACTTGGAGAAGAGAGAGGTTCAAGGCACCCGCATGTGCTGACGACGGGAAAAAAAAAAAGGGTTTCTTGTCATGAAGTTCATCTCTCTTCTTTTGGCCTTCGGCTCTGTTGCCGTTGCGGTCGTCGCTGAGCCTCAGCGGCCGAGGGTTTTGAAGATTAATTTCAGGAGGGGGCTTGTTCGTGATGGGGGTCCTCCCGGGTTGAGGAAGAGGGATGGGACTGTCAACTCTACGCTGCAGAATCGGGTACGTTATCTCTTCCCTTCCTCATCTTTATGAGGTTACAATATAGGAGAGAGAAGGGATTGCTAACGTACGCCCTTCTTTCAAACTCTCTTCAGATCGGCCTCTACACCATCGACATAGGCATCGGGAACCCCCCGCAACCAATCTCAGCCCTCATCGACACAGGCAGCAGCGACGCCCTCATCAACACCAACGTCTCCCAACTATGCGAACAAAGCAGCCGACCCTGCGCCCCGTCAGGGACGTACAACGCCAACGCTTCCTCAACGTCGCAGTACGTCAACAGCCTCTTCAACATCTCCTACGTCGACGGCTCCGGCGCGGCGGGGGATTTCGTGTCCGACGACGTCCGCGTTTCGGGACAGCAAGTTCGAGGCGTGCAGATCGGCGTCGCGTATAAGAGCTCTTCGCCTCAGTCTGTTCTCGGCATCGGTCTTTCGTCGAATGAGGCCCAGGCGGCGAGGGGGGGTCGCGGAGATAGTAGCAGGCGCGAGTATGTCAACTTTCCGGCCAAGATGGCGGACGACGGCGTCATCGCTTCCAACTCGTATAGTCTCTATCTCAACGATATCAACGCGCCCGATGGATCCGTCCTATTCGGAGGGGTGGACAGTGATCGGTACGAGCCGCCGCTGGTGGCGATGCCGATGCAGAAGGTGGACGGCAAGTTCTCCGAGTTCTTCATCACCATGACGAGTTTATCGCTCAACAACGAGACGCTTGCGGATAATCTCTCCCTCGCCGTCTTGCTGGATTCGGGCTCGACTTTCTCCTATCTACCGGACAAGGTAGCGCAGTCCATCTACTCGGCCGTCAACGCCCGTTTCAACGACCAGTCCGGCGCGGCCTTCGTCCCCTGCTCGCTTTCCAGCAGCAGCGCCTCTCTACGGTTCAACTTCAGCAGTCCCGCGTCGGTGTCGGTTCCCCTCCGCGAGCTCGTCATCGACCCTACCAGCCTATCGGGTCGACCGGTCAACTTCGGCGACGGCGTGCCGGCATGCTACCTCGGCATCATGCCCTCTGGCGGCTCGAGCGGCTCATCCGCCAACGTCCTAGGCGACACCTTCCTCCGCAGCGCCTACGTCGTCTACGACCTCCAGGGCAAGACCATCGCTCTGGCCAACACGCGCTACAACGTGACGGCCTCCAACGTGCAGGAGATCCCTGCGGACGGCAAGATCCCGGACGCGGTCGACGCGAGGGATCCCATCCGGGCCACGACCGGCCTTCCGGGACAGCGGTCTGGGGGCGCGCCTGTCGGTGCGGCCGGGCACTCGCCGTTTGCGGCTGTTGTGCTTGCCTTGGTTGTCAGTGTTATGATTGGGTATGCGTGAGGGTTTTTTCAACGACTTTCTTGAGATTTGCTTCTACTTCTTCGTTTCTCTACTCTTTACTTCTTCTTCTTCTTCTTTTGCCCTCTTATCACCAACTTTATTGGTTTTTCTCTTCTTCTTTGGTCCAGGGGAAAGTTGGGCTTGGATCCATTTACCTCTTCATCTTTTATTCCTTCTTCTTACCATTTTGGATCTGTTGGCTTATCACTGCCGTCTCCTATTCTCGGACTGGATCTTGCATAGCGATGGCGTCTATTTCTGTTCTGTCCTCTGCTTACGCTGATGGTTACTTAACCGTCCTTTTTACTACCTGTCCTATGGAACGTCCTGTTTCTATTGAGGTATTTCGTCTTGATAATCTGGGTTGTCGATTTCTCTTCTATTGGATCGTTGGACGAGTTGGGGGATATGAATATACATATATTATATAGAATTCTTGAGCAGCGTGCTTGGTTTATTACGTCGAGTTGTATAGAATGGGAGTAAATCTTAGTAGTCCCTTGTTCCGAACAGGGACCCAGTACGATGCACATAAGATGAGAAGAGATGCACCGTCTGAGCTTCACATGCCATGCACTTGCTTGTCGTTTCTCTTGACTTTTGATATCGTGTTATTGATGGTTATATCGGGGGAGAAGCGGGCCGTCCGGACCGTGTGGGGCCGAAGATATGGGGCCGATCACACCCGGCCTTTTATACATACGTATGTACATACATATATCCTCACATATAACGTACTAGGTATGGACGGCGCCCGGGAAGATCTAAGAATAGTATCTACATGAAAAGATGGGAGACGGGATAGAAGAGCGGATCAAACTGGTCCCGCTTCCTACTCTAGATGAAGTGACTGATGGCGGCGGTAAAGTCGATCAAACTACGGGCGATCCTCTGAAAAGAGAGAGAATAGAGCCGAAGGGGCAGCGTGAGAGAGAGGCATGTATGTATGTATGTATGTACGGATACATAGAAAGAGAAGGAGAGAGAGAGAGATGGGACAGAAGGGGAGTCTCAGAGGAGAGAGAGAGGAGAGAGAGAGGAGAGAGAGAGGAGAGAGAGAGAGAGAGAGAGAGAGAGAGAGAGAGAGAGAGAGAGAAAGAGAAAGAGAAAGACCCGCTGTGGCGTATGTATGATCGGACCTGACGGACGGACGGTTACAGCAACACTTGCAACTCTCCGGTTGTATTATCTGGGATGGGGATGGATGGATGGATGGATGGAACACGAAACGGCGTTGCATGCGCACATTATATTGTGTGCATATTCGTACATACATACATTGATGAACGGGGCTATCCTCTACTGTGTGCTCCGTACGCCCGGGTGATTCACTCGTTGTCTTTGCAGCTGATGCACAGATCGTACGTTTTCTCTCCTTTCTAAGTTCATTTTCTCTGTGCGTAGACGGACGCACATGTTGTATGTGTGTATAACTGCCGAGACTATGTATGTAGTATGTATGATCATGTGGTCTATTTCGCGAACGGGATATCCAAACAGAGATGGAGCGAGAAAACACGAAGCGGGAAGAAATAGGAGGGCGGAAGGGGGGGTGGGTGGTAGTGTGATGTTGGGGATAGGATAGGATAAGGACAGGATAGGATAGGGGGGTGGTATGAGGTGAGATAATGGCACATCCATCGGAAATAACGACCTACCTAATGGCACTGATGCACGAAGAAAATAGCTGTGTGTCTCATCACCAGACTATGTACGTGCCAGTGATGGCGACAGTGGACATGGTGAGGTAGACAGAAGAGAAAAAAAAGGGGGGGGGGGGGGTCAGAATAATAAAAGAAATCAGCGTGACACTTACGGATACTACTGGGTTGGTTCCTGAATGAGGAAAAGCAAAAGGAAAAGGAAGGAATCCCGGGATTGGGTTGAACGGAGCCCGGATGAGTTGGTTCTGGAGACGGCGCATCAGATATGTCAGGGAATGAAAGAGTTTTTTGCTCAAACAACCCTTGTCCTTTCTCTTGAGGAGTGACTACGGATATACAGATGATACATCGGTGATTGGATAATAGGGGTGGAGGGGAGGAAAGGGAAAAAGGTAGGGATCGACGGATAGGTTGTCATGGTTTGTTTCAAGAGGTTTTCAAGGGTCAGGGGGGGAATTCCCGTAGTTGAAATTTCAATGCTACGGAAAGATGTACATACATAAGTTGGATGCAATCGAAATACGTAAACAAGAAAGGAACGGCAAGAAAATCGAGTTCAAGGATGAAGGGATGGATAAAGGAGGACAGGCAGGCATGTGTGATGTGTCAGATTTTTTTTGACGTCAGGAACAGACAGACAGAGGAGTTGCGTGCATGGATGCATAAGCAAGGCCAGATGATGACTTGACGGGGTAGGGGGGGGGACGAATATGATGCAGAGATGACAGGCGGGCGGCAAATGATTAATGGTCTGGTTGGTTGGTTGGATGGTAGTGGCAGCACGTCAGACGGACGTGTTGTCAAGTCAATAATGATGTAGGAGATGTGACAGAAAATGTAAGTGAGCGCGTAGGGATGTGAGCGTTTGCAGGAGAAGAAGAAGAAGGAAGAGGAGGGGGGGATGGTTTACAGGCCTGTTCCTGGATGAGATGGCGTGGGAAAGCTGGGCCTTGGAAGATGAACAAGGACGAGAAGGCTGAATAACCTAGTAGGGAAGAGCAAGCATATGTATAGGAGGGAGTTCTTCCGTTGCCGAAATTCATCGGATAGATCTAACCGTGATAGTGGCAAGTTCAATTCCCATCGTCGTCATCGTCACCTATTTCGAACAACGGGGTGGGCAACGATCAATAGCCGGTAGGAGCAGATGTGTGCATGTATCCGCATGTGAAAGAAGATAGTCTTTACAGAGTGCGAAGCGCAAACAGCCTACCATTCGATACCCACCCATTCAAAAGCAAGGCACCGGGATGGGGCAGCCAGCCTATCGAGCAAGAGATTTGAAAAGAGAACGTGCCTTCAAGGATCAGCCCTGCGAGGTAGGGATACATGATGAAAAATCTCTGTCTGTCTCTGTCTTGATTTTTCTTTCTTTCTGCAGTCTTCTTTGCTCTTCTTCTTTTTCTTCTGTCTGTCTCTCGTATAAAGTAGAGGAGGGTTTCAGATGAAGAGGGAAGAAGCCAACTTGGCTATCCGAGACAACTTCATCTCTTCAACGTCCGTCTAGCGGGTATGAACTGTTCGTACAACGAGCAAGACAGACGATGGAGGAAGAAGGAAAAGTCAGACATCTCCTCTTCGAAGAAGAAGTGGTTAGTATGTATGTTTCTCCTCCCAACGACTAGCGAAGAAGCAAGTAAACACTGAACTTGGACGGATAGTCTAGGCGTCGTATCCGTAGATCCACCCGCGTCTGCAAATCTTAGAGAGCTTAAAAAGACTAGCTAACATCGCTATAGTCTCATCCTATGTTCCTATAGGTCTATCAGGGTACGGGATACTGTTTGTTCTTCTTCTTTCCCTATAGCCCCGCGCTGAAAGAGGCGCCCTGATGGTTCGGTCGACGATGTTGCTTGGAGAGGGGGTTTTGCAAGGATACTAATAGGATAGGTAGACGATAGTGATATCATTATAGTATTATAGATATATGTATGTATATGCGGATATTGTGTGTGCATCTCCCGTGCGTGCTATAGTGAGTTGTTGTCTGTATACGGTATATCTGCTCATTATAGGGATAATAAGGGGAGGAGGGGATTTCCTCGCTCTTTGTTGGGTAATGAGATTCTATTAACATTTGGTTTTCGAAAACTCACTCACTCACTCACTTACCTTGAAGGCTTGAACACAGGGAAGATCTCTGCTTGCACGATGCACGCCTACACACAACATGCCTACCTACCTACCTTTGTATAATGCAGACTGATATATATATGTACGTACATGTATGTTAACATGACACACTATAAACACACATGGATACAACCCTGAACCCATACGGATAGGAGAGACGCATCCCTCAAAGGACGAGCAGGTAGGAGTAGTAAGAGAAACCCCCCCCATGTCTACTCCGTACATACGGATACTGCGTAGAAGTTAGAAGCCAGATCGGAAATGGCGGAAATCTTTCACATGCAACTTTTCCATCTTGTCTTTCCCTGTTCCTCTTTCCCTTCTCCTTGTTCCTCCTTATCCTTTAACTGTTTCTCCCCTTTTTACTATGGGTGACTCTCTCAATTCCCGAGGTCCCACTCTGACGTGATGATACTTTATATCCCCGGAAATCCCATTCCCGCATCCGAAATGCAGATAGAGAGGGAGGGAAGAGAGGGGAGGGGATGAAATGGATGGTGTCATGGGACGTGGATAGATGCGATTGATCCGCCCGGAAACTCATCTGATAACGAAGGGTTAGACAAAAAAAAAGGCTCGTTTGTTTCTTTCAATACGACACACACATAATACTATATACTGCATACTACCTACTACTAGGTAGTAAAAATAGATTCATACTATCCGTAGATGATTTGTCAAGAGAGGATACGATAAAGATGGAATCCTATCCAATACTATCCCTCCCTATTGACCTGCCAGTTTTAGTGTTAACTGTTAGAGCACTAGCAAATAGGTATCCGTAGGAGGGACTATTTACGTGCTCCGAGCCTCGGTTCGGATTAGATAGCGAGGCTCGGGGCCCACCCAGTTTCATTACTAAGAAGAATCCACTTTTCTCTCATCAATCAATCAATCAATCAATCAATCAATCCCACACGGACCCACACAGTCCACCCACTGCCACGGCGCCGGCGATACAGACAAGGTCAAGTCACACACCCTCACAGTCATCACTTCACTCTCTGGTAAACTTCATCCCTCACACACACACACTCTCTCTCTCTCTCTCATCCATCTACGGATACTCCGCTCGGATACCGACAACAATATGATACAATCCGTACCCATGGGTCATGGCATCCTACCTAGGTACGCACACACACACCCCACATACGGATACAACAGACACAAGATGCCACACACACAGACACACAGACACAACCCGCTCCACCCCAGTCTTTCAGCCCGCGACATCCACCCCCTCCCTCCCCTGCTCTTCCTCCTCCTCCGCCCCATCTCTTCAACAGCCCTCGGGTCCGGGGTTGGACATAGGGGGGGATCGATGATCCCCTTGATGACCCTCACTCAGCTGAAAGATATAGTTCCACGGGATACGGATAGTCGTCAATACACTTTTTCCCGTCCCTTCAAACCCCGTCCATCTAGGTACAGATGCTCTGTCAAAAGAAGACCAGCCGTCTAGCCCATCTTTATCCATGTACCTATGTATGGATGTACTCCGTACATATTGGCAGGCTGCAGATGATCGAACCCCTCATCTCCAACCGCACGGTCCCCCCTCGGTTCGACAAAAACCCACCAACTACATACTAACCAAGCCAACGATCCATCTCCGTATGTACATCTAACCATAAATCTACATCTCCATCTCCATCTCCATCTCCATCAGCACCCAACAGCATAGCATAGCGCGTAGCAACAAGTCACATAATAAAGGAAACAAGCTAAACTACCCGTAAATAACCCTCTAAAAAGAAAAGGAAAAAAAAAACGATAATCAATTACCTACATCAGGGGATGAAAGAAAAAAAACAGGGTCTACCCTCCCATGATGATCCCTTTCATCCCGCCCCGTCCGCTTTTCATTTTGTATCCGTAATGAATAACCCTGATGAAACATGTCCGTAAAAGAAAAAAAGGAAAGAGAGGAGGGGATCTCGTCCCGTCTGGAGATTCAGCAGTTGCAGTGCCGGACCGGATTGACGTTATATTAACAGTGAAAAAAAAAAAAGGAAAGAAAATGACGACAAAAGAAAGGAACAGAAAAGAGAACTCTACCTATCCGTTGCAGGCGAGGACCCCTCCGAGACTAAGAATCTACGGGTAGTAAAAATACAGACACCTACTTCAACAATGTCATGATGAAATGCTGTTCTTTTCTCTGTTGACATCTCTATAGAATGAGTATCTGTATGTATGTAGTATGTGTGTAAATGATCTATCCTCCAAGTTTCACACTCTAGAACCCGTTTTAACACCCCCAAATCTACCGAAACCGAAACCAAAACCCCCCAATCCAACGATGAAAAAAAAAATCACCACCCTCAACAAAATCCTCATGCAAAATCGTACATACATCCATACATACACCTTCTTGTCCCATGCAAAATGCACACACCTGTAAGGTATCGTCATGTGTATATGCACGTCTTTCAACCTGTTTTCCCCCCCCTCTTCTTCCCCAAGTCAAATCCGTTTGCAGAATGAATATCGGGACGACCAGGGGGGAGAAAGAAAGAAAGGAAGAAAAGAGAGTTGCCGGAAACTAACCCCCCTCTCCATATCCGCTGCAACCCCCCCGTGGAGGGGAGGGGAAAGGGAAAAACCGCTAGGAGGGAAAGACGAGGCCGAGCATTGACGAAGCTTTGACCCCCCCCCCTCTCTCTCTCTCTCTCTCTCTCTCCAGGATGGCCCTGCAAGCTTGGCAATTTGGCCCCCCCCCCCCCCCCCCCCCCCCCCCCCCCCCCTCCCGGAGGGCCCCCCAAGCTTGGCAATTTGGGCCCCCCCCCCCCCCCCTCCCCTCCCCTCCAGCTCTTCCTGTTTAGGGGCGTGCCTCAGCTCCTCTTCCTCCCAGCCAGCGAGAGAGAGAGAGAGAGAGAGAGAGAGAGAGACGGAAAAAAAAAATCATACACTTTCCCGGCTGAGCTCGCCCGCCCTCCTCTTCCGTAGACCCCTCATGTCATCGTCGTAGGCGCATCCCTCGCCGTCGCTGAGAGGCAATCCTCCCCCCTTGCCGCCGTAGTCGAGGTCGGGTCCACCGACGGGTCCACCTCCGATTCCGATACCGCCTCCGTTGCTGCTGCTGCTGCTGCCGACCCTCATCACTTCCGACTCGGCGCGGACGCTGTTCATCATGGCTGGTAGTTGTCTTCGACGGGCGTTGATGAACCAGTTTGAGATTTGATCTTGATTTTTTTGTCCCATCAGCTTCAGTTGCGTCTCGCATAATCGTATAGAGTAAAAAAGGGAAAACTCACTCATCTGTAAACCGGTCTGACGCATCAACTCCTGCTTCTCCTCCTCGGTAGGGTACGGATGATGAAGATGCGCCACGAACCAAGCCCGAAGCTTGTCCGTCGTCTCCTTGGGCAGGTTCCCCCTCCTCTTCCGCTGCTTGGCGTCGCCCCCCACCACCATCTCCCCGGGATACTGCGGGTGGTAGACCGCTGCCCGCTCGTGCGGAGGTCGGCCGGATGGCGAGAGGGCCGAGAAGGACTGGTGACGATTCGTCGCGTGATGATGATGGTGATGGTGATGATGATAGGCGTAACTGTAATCGTGCAAGCGGAAAGGCTGATGAGGTGTCTCCGGCCCGTTCTCTCCTCGCCCTTCCTGCTGTTGCTGCTGCTGTTGCTGCTGATGCATCGTCATGGGCGGACACTCGAGCTTGACGACGCCGGGCATCATCGGTCTCGGCTCCAACCTTGCCCCTCCGCTAATCTCGATCGGTCCCGGACCGGTGGCGGAAGCCAAGGGGCTCGAACGGGTGGGACTAGCCCACGTGCCCGTCGTCGAGGCCGACACCGGCACTTCCCGACGGGGCGAGGAAAGCTGCCGCGGAAAAGTCCGCTCGGGACTGCGGTACAGCCTCGGAATCTGCGAATGCGACGACTCGTCCTCCATCGACACTCTGCGTCGTTTGCTGGCGTTGGGCGAGTGGACGTATTCCGGCGATGCCAGTGAGCCGAGACCGGCTACGGTTGGCGACCTGAAAGCCAAGTGGCGTCCTTCCAGCATCGCTTGATCCAGACGAATTTGAAGTTCTGGAATCGTCTTTTTTTTTTTCCAACCAGTCAGCATATCTCGTTTCACTCCCTCTCCGTCGTGGACCGTCTTCAACACAATAGAAAGGACGGTTCTCCTACCTGTCGGATGGGAGGCAAGGCAATCGTCTGACTCTCCGTCCTCGGTCGGGAGCAGTCCGGAGACGGCTGCTGAAGGTCCCAGTGACCGGGAGACCTGAATAGGGAGTGCGGAGGAGGCGGGGTGTGCATGGCGAGGATAGACATCTTGTCCCGAGTCGAGTCTTGGAAGGAATATTCGTGGTTGTGGTTGTTGTTGTCGTTGTAGTGCCGCCGTGGGCTCCTAGCCATAACAATACCCAGCAGGCCAAGTCTATGGAAAAGAGTCGACAGCCGTTTGCCGATCTTTTTATATTTTCTCGGCCTTTTTTCTTTTGAATCTTTTGATGAGAAGGAGGGTAAGAAGGATGTCGAGGTTAAACAGAGAAAGAAAAGAATCGAAAAAAAAAAGAGACGGAGTCGATATAAGAGATATATGGGGAAGGGGGGGGGGGGGGGGGGGGGGGTGAAGGAAATGGATCAAACAGCCAGAAAGGGAAATATGTTGTAGAAAGAGAAGAAGGAGAGTTTTGTTGGAGAAAACGTCAGGATTCAAAGAGATTCAGTCCTCTGTCTCTCTCTCTCTCATCAGTTATCTTGTCTATATGACTGAAAGAGAGAAAAAAAAAATACAAAAATAAATAAATAAATAAGAGAAAAATATCGCGATGAGGGGGAGAAAGAACAGATAGGAATATCCGTAGGACGGGGGCTAATTTGGAAGAGAAAGGGAAAAGGGAAAAAAAAAAACAAAACACACACAGAAGATGTTTCTCCACACAACTCAAAGGACCGGCCGAAAGGGGGGGGGCAACGGAGAAAGAGAGAGAGTGTGTGTGTGTGTGAAGAAGAGAAGAGACGGGGGGGAAAGATGGGAAAGCCTTGCGAATCTGTGCACGGCAGAAGGGGGTAGGGGGGAAGGGTGGAGGGGGGAGGGGCAAGGGGATTGTCCTGAAGGGAACGAGAGAGTGAGTGAGAGAAAAGAGAGTGTGAGAGAGAGAAAGAGAATGAGGGTGAGGGTGAGAGTGAGAGTGAGAATGAGAGTGAGCACAGACGAGGACCGGTAACAATGTGGAACCGCGGCCATCAGCCACGAACGGACCATGGCAATAGCCGTTGTTGCGGCGCTCGCTCCGATCTGACAAACCGGTGACTGAGATGATGCTACCTAGGTACCAAGGTTCTCTCTTTCTCTCTCTCTTTCTCTTTCTTTCTCTTTCTCATCCTCTCTGGCAGTCAGTCTCTCTGCCTGTCTGTTCGTACAATACATATGTCTGTCTCTCTAAGATGCAGCCAACAAGGGGATATTGAAAAGAGAGGGGGGTGGAGAGAAGGGGGTGTGTCATCGGAGAGAGGTGGAGAAGTAGGGAGTACACATAAGAAGGAGGTGTGTGGCTACTGCTCGGACATGTGGGGTGTGAGAACAGCGCAACGGGCCTCGGACTCACTCACACACACATGTGTACAATGTAGATAGGGTTTCCCGGGCTTCACGAAAACTACAAGGAGGATGGATGGATGGATGGATGGATGGGTGGGTATGGAGGGGAAGAGACGGACGGAGACACGGCTCGGAACTGCCAGATTGTGATCTTTTTTTTTTTCCTTTGTATTTTTCTTTTCTTTTTCTTTCGTAGATGAAGTGATATAGAAAAGACGAAGGAAGGACGAAGGAGCCGCTAACAAGGTCGATGTAGGTAGGTATGTATGTGTGAACGGACGTGCCTAGTATGTATGTACGGATATGCAGTAGGGAATTGATTTGCGGAAGGGGATGTCTACGGATACATTTCTGTAGACAACATCGCGTAGAAACGGGATAATAGCCTTAGGTAGAGATGGGCGATGTTGGTGAAAGGGGTGTCTGTTATGATGTATGTACGGATATGTTGCGTGGTTGAAGCTAACCGCAAAGCTGTTATTCGAAAGCATCATCCATAGACTTTTTTCTTTCCTTTCTTTCTTTCTTTCTCTTCTTTTCTTGTCTTTCCCAACGGAAGAGAGGAAAGAAAGAGAGAAAGCCAGAATGACGGATGAGAAAAGGGGGGGGGGAGGGATGCAGCCATCCATCGGGCTCTCGAGTCAAGCCGACGGATTATCGTCACGACTCTTTGACGTGGCGTCTTTTTAGCGCCACGAACACAACGCACGCACGCACTATCCGTCCACAGATGGAATCCACACCCGTCGCCGTCCAGTGGGGAAATAGGGGGGGATCCCAAAGCTGACGGACTTGTGGTGGATCCGGCCGAACGATTTGAATTGCGCCGCAGCAAAAGCAAGTATCTACGGATAGCCTAGGCGTGTGTGTGTGTGCTAGGTAGGTAGCTAACACACCAGAACAGACCCTGCAAAGCAAAAAAAAAATCACCTACCTAGTGACGGAAGAGGTATCCGTAGGTAGGCAAGTAAAAGAGGGAAAAAAATCACAAGCGCTTTGTTACTGGGCCCTGGCCTTTTTTTTACCCCCCCTTCTCTGCACGTCCCCCCTCCCCTCCTTGTCCTTCTCCGTCTTCTTCTTCTTCTTCTTCTTCTTCTTCTTCTTCTTCCCACCCCCTTACCCCCCCCTCCCGGGCCTCGGACGTGACCCGACACCTGTCAAGCCGCTCACTCGGAAGAGTAGCGGTAGGGGATAGTCATGTACATAGGTATGTATCAATACGTATCCCTAAAAGGGGAGAGTGGATGGATGAGGATGAAGAGGATGAAGAGGAGGGTGGGAGGGATTTATTAAACCCGGTCTTTTGTTAATAAACTTTTTTTCCCAGTGCCATTGTCTCGGGCTGCCGTCTCTGGGTTTCCCCCCCTGGTCCGCTCACCTCTCTCTCTCTCTCTCTCTCTCTCTCTCTCTATCTATCCGAAGGTATCTCTTCCTCCTCTCTTTCTCTCTCCCTGTCCTTTTTTTTCACCCCTAGCTCTCGGTCCCTGTCTCCCGCAAAAAAAAAAAAAGGTTTTTTCGTCTCGAGAGTGTGGAGAGAGAGAGAGAGAGGAGAAGAGAAGGGGGGGGGAAACTTCATCTTGGGACAAATACGTGGCTGGCCTTCTTTTTTTTTTCTTTCTGCAGCAGTGTCGCAGAGAGAGACAAAAGGGACTTCCGACGAGACAAAGGGTAAAAAGGCGGGACGGAAAGGGATAAATCTCCTTTCGTTCGTTCGTTCGTTTATCTTCATTCGTCTACTTTCGTTCGTTCGTCAACGGGGGACCCAATGGATGGATGGATGGACGGATGGATGGATGTGATGGATGGATGGATGGACGGGGGGAAGGAGGGCTGACAGGTCAAAAGAGTCGCTGTGTGCTGCATGATGCATTGACAGCTGGGCTATCGGGATGCGACTGGCTCGTCAGGTGGCGTAACGATCTGCCTTGCCTTGCTTTACCTTACCTTGCCTTGCCTTGCCCTTGGTCGATGAGTGGTGGGTGGTCCCTTGTCAGTTGTCAGCCTGTCATCGGCTTTCTCTCCTTCACTCTCTCTCTCTCTCTCCCCGATCTGACCAGGTTTATTCCTTTTTTTTTTCTTTTTTTTCTTACTGACGGGTTGAACTGTTAAGGAGCACGTGCTCTTCCAGCGAGAGCATTATTCGAAAAAGGGGGGGAGAAGGAAAGGAAAAGAAAAAAATGAGGCGGAGATGCCGGTGGCTTTGGATGGTGTTGCGCGCCTCTACGGATATCCGTACACTGATTGAAGAGGTTTGTCGCCCCCTTACTTATCCGTACGGACCTACCTATCTCATCTTCAGACTTCAGCACGAGGCTGAACCATAGGTCCGGCTCCAAATTTGTCTGTGCCACTTCTACACAAGCTGGCTGGCTGGCTGCTGAGCCATTCTTTTCCAACACACACACACACACATACATAGTACATACACACGCGCGCGCAACCGCGTGGCCCTGGCCTGGTCGTCCGTCCGTCCGTCCCCCCCGGCAGCCCCCCCAAAGTAAAAAAGAAAATGTCTCCCTCTAACAGGGCGCTCAAGCCGGGAAGAAGAAGAAGGGGGAGGGGTGTGTGTGTGTGTGTGTGTGGACGACGTCACGCGCAGCTGACAGTACATCCATACTACGGATACGGATACCATCCTTGGGTACTATCTAGGTACGGATACTGCCTATAACGATGATGATGGTGACGATGGTGACGACGACGACGACGACGATGATGATGATGGTGATGATACAACGCACGCACGCACGCACGCATATCCCTACACGGCTGCTGGCATTGGCCCTTGAAGAGCCCTTGAAGTCCCCCCCCCCCAACCCTTACCAACTACCAAGTTTATTAACCCCTACCTAGTTCCCCGACCGTCGACGAAAACCGGAAACAAACCAATTAGGGAAGCTGGACACACTAAAACAAGCCAGACCGATCTTTCTCACATAGTATCCGTACTTACTTACCTACCTACATGACTAGGTGTGTTAGTTACTGTTACCAGGAGTTATCGGCCTCCCCCGCGTTGGCGCTGGCGTCGGACTCTCCGGGGAAAAAGGGGGGGGGGGAGGGGGGTGTGTCTACGGATACCTATGTACTATGTTAACGTGCGACTGACTCCCTTTCTCTCTCACTCTCACACTCTCTCGTCCGACCGTTCACCTCCTCAAGTCCTCTAACAGACTAACACACACACACACACCCTTTTCACTCTAAAACATACATATTTATTTAGAAAAAAAAAAGGAATCAATTCACACCTCAGCTGGGATACGGCTTGTCCCGCTGGCGATCAGTAATCGAAACTCAGCTCTTAGCCTTTTTTTCCATCCATCCACCCGTCCACCCGTCCACCCCCTCCCTCCCCTGGAAATCAAGGGGAAGAAAGAAAGAAAGAAGAGAGAGAGAGATTTTAAAAAAAAACGCAAAAAAATATTGCTTCCCGGCCGGGCGGCTGCTAGCTTCGTCAGATACCTAGATGGACAGGCAGACAGACAGGCAGGCAGGCAAGGCAAGGCCGCTGTCTTACGGGCAGCGCGGTTGTTGGCCCGTCAGCAGACCGAGAGTCCCGATCTACGCAGAGGAGAGATGAAGGAGGGGGGGGGGGGAGGGAGGGAGCCAGCTTAGGTACCTAGGTAGGTAGCTAGCCCGGTTCTCCAGCCAGTCTCCAGTTGTCCAGTTGTCCAGCCCCAAAAACCCCAAGCCGCGTCCGTGCCGCGTCCCAGGAGATGATGCATGTGCTTGCCGGTGTATTGCATCGCAGGTGCCAGAAGTGTGCTACGCGTGACAACCTACATGGCTACCTAGGTAGATACCTTCCAGCAGGCCTCCTCATCTTTCTCTCTCTCTCTCTAACGGATAGGCTCACACAACTCTCCATCTCTCTATGCCATTTCCCCCTCTCCTCTCGCGTCTACACACACACCCCCCGCCAACAACAGCTGAAAGAGACTTTCCCCTCCCGGCCGGCGGGTTTTGACTACTAACAAGGTACAGACAGGTGCATACTGCGGTCCGCGCTTCGGTTCCCCCCATCGCCATCTTCACCCGGACTCGGACGGACGGCCCCGATGAGCCGTGTTGGCTTTTCCAACCTGTCTATCTATCTATCTATGTAGTATACGAGAGAAAAAGGGGCTTGTCTCGACCCATCCAGTCGGGATGATCGAAAGCACAGAACATGATGAGGCTCGAGACGTCGCGCTTCCATCCAACTGACTTGACCTACGGATATACGGCTACACAAGTCAACGACTTGTTTTTTTTTTCTTTTGGCTTTCTCGTCCATGTGCTTTCGCGACACGCGCCCGACGCAGAGAGAGGGCGGGACATGACAGTGTTCCTTTCCCGCACAGAGAACTCTCTGCTGTATCTCTCTCTCTCTCTGTCTTTCTTGCTCGTCTCGTCCAACGTTTCTCCTACCGTCGACGTGTCAAGAGTTCTTCCCCCCTTCCCCGTTTCGCTATCTGATCCCAGCAGAAAATGCTCAGACGTCAAAGCGAAAAAGGGCTTCCCCTTCAAAACAACATCATCGTCGTCACCTTTCGCAAGCCCGGCTATACTTGGCAAGGAGAGGGGGGGGGGGGCGTGGCGTCACAAAAGAACGAACTCCCGTTGGCTCGGTTCTGTGTCACCACCTCTCACTTCCTCCTCCTCCTTCTCCTTGCCCACCACCCTTACGAGGAGAAAGAAAGAAAATATCTTTGTTTGGCTCGTTGAGATTTTGCGGCTGCTGCTGCTGCTGCTGATGGGTCGTCGTCAGTTGGTAAGTAGGTAGTTTGCACACGGCGGACCACGGCCAACAGGGTCGATCGAGCCTGAAAAGCTGCCGGTTGCCGCGACTTCCTTCCCACGGGCCGCTCTGTCGGAACGAGGAGGGGGGGGGGGAAAGGGCGAAAAGGCTGAAGGGGATTTCCCGGCAACCCAACGGGGGGCATGGGATTACCATCTTGGGCCCCGGTCCGAGCAAGAAGGGCTCGTTGTTAGTGCTTCTTTTTTTTTTTGCCGTCCGTCTCTTTCGTCCGTCTCACAGGTTTTTTGGCGGCGCGAAAAAAAAGGGAATCGGCAACCCATGGTTCGGATGGAATTAAAAAAAAACAGCAGCAGTGACACCAGTTGCCGTCGAGCCCCGGCGGGCCGCGTGGACGCTGACCACCCCTCCCCTTCCTCCCTCCCATTCTTCCCGAAATCGAATCGACGGGGCGAGGGAAAGAAAAAAAAAAAAGGCACGACGGCATTTTGGAGAGGAAGGGAGGGGGGTGAAGAAAGGGGGAAGAGGGGGGGTGGTGTGTAAGTGAACGGGGGGGAGGGGCGGTATTGTGAATTGTCGACGACGACGACGACGACGACGGCACACCAACTCACAGAAAGAAAAAAGGAAGGGACACGGATCACAGCACCGTCACACTCGCTTCAGGACCCCCCCCCCCCCCCCCAGGGCAGTTTGTCGACCAGTCGCATGGCCACGCTTGCGCTTGACAGCCGTTTGATCCTGGTTACTGGGGTCGGTGTAACGGGAAGAGTTTGGATGGGATGATGGCGGCGTCCCGGGGGATGGATGAGGGGGGGGGAGCGAGCCAACCAGACGGACGCATACATACATACATACATGGAGGGGAGGGGAGGGGGGGCTTCGACGTGTCAAGCCGGTGGAGGAGGACGAGGAGGACGAGGAGGAGGCGGCGGCTTGCCTCGAAATGTCGAGACCGTGTCTGATGACGTTTGTCCCCCTACCCTCCTCCATGGGTAAAGTAAAGGAATACCTAGGGGCCAATCTTGTGCGACGCGAACAATGCTCGCCCCGTCGGCCTTTGTCAAGGGGCCTTGTTCCCGGTGAGCTCCGGGTGGGGACGGCGTTTGCTGTGCCGTCGATCATGTGTGCACACATGCATATCCGTATATACATACAGACATGTGTGTGTATATGTACGGATATGGATATACTAACTATACCTACCTACACACATGGCTGCGAAGAGATCTAGTATGCAAGGTAAGGTAAGGGGGGGGGGGGGAGTGTGGCGTCGATTCGTTCGCACACATACGGGTGTAATGTATCCGTACATGCCTACCTAGTACCCACGGATACAGGCTACACCACCTACTGACTCGAAAGCCCCCCTCCAAGTGATGCAGGCCGGTAAGCTCGGGGCATGCGCCGGTCTTGGATGATGGCCTCATCACGACGGGTAGCGTCCATCTACGGGATACCTTGGTCAGGCTGGTTGCCAAGTGTCAGATTGGCGTGGCACGACCTTTGTCTCGACACGAGCTCACGTGCTACCGGGGGGTTGAGGGATCTTTCCCAATCGTGGCGTCTTTTTTTTTCTTTTCTTTGGCTCTTGTCCGACGATGCAAGGAGAAGAAGAAGAAGAAGGAGAGGAAGAAAGGGCGGTCGAGGGAAGAAAAAGACGCTGACGGAGGATTCTCAGCAAAGTAGGTGTAGGTAAGTCAGGACATGCATATCCATGCAAAGGTGAGTTGTTGTGAATGGCTGGCCTCTCCTCATGTTCCTTATCCGCCTCTTACGGGATACATAATTCATGCATCCTCGGGGTAAGGCACGGGATGCAAGCGAGCTGATGAAGGATCGAGTCGTTGGGATGATATCTGTATCTGCCTGTCATGTCAAGTCTGTAGCCTGCCCTGCTTGTCTTCCTACCTACCTACCCAAGTAGGCAGGTAAAGTAAGAGATGGGTTGGGTGTTTCAACCACCCTCGAGGGGTGTCACTTTCTCTCGTCAGCAGTCAAGTCATATTACCTACCTCCCTACCTCCTACGCCGGCACGGAAAATGATTCATCGTCAATGCATGGATCATCTTCTGACAAGGAACGGAGAACCGTCAAGTCAAGAGTGACGAACAGTCACGTCACCGAGGTAGCACGGAGGGGGAAAGGTGACGACATCCGTATCCGTATCCGATAACGGATAGCCCTGTCATTGTCATTGTCACTGTCAGTCTGTCAGTCAAGTCAGTCAAGTCACAAGTCACGTGCCCTCATATCCATCCCCCTGCTTGTTCTTCGATGTGACGACGTGCGACGAACTCGGCTACCAAGGTATGATGAGCCTGTGACAGAATACAAGGCTGCGCCCCCCCTTTTTTTCCTCCCCGAGATAAAACCACACAAACGGAGTGATTAACGAAAAAACTGACACGAAAGACAGCTCGGCTCGGAGACAAGCCGCCGCGTATAGCCGAGCCGAAAAAACGCTTTTTTTTATCCCTAGGGGGAGGGGGTGGGAGGAGGAAAAAAAGGGGGAAAATCTTCGGCGAGCAGCACAGCAGAGAGGAGTGATGCGGGAGCGGGTGACTTTCGTCCATGGCCGGGACGTCCAAATCGACCCCTCGGCCCTACGGCTTCGACCGACCGGGCTGACGGGCCCGCTCGCCGACGTCGTTCGCCAGGACCGGCTTTCCCTGACGCTGGAGGAGCTGCCTTCCGGGCTGGCGCGGTTTCTGCGCGCGGCGAGGGCGGTGCATCTCCGGTGGACTTCGGCGGCGGAGGGTGACGCTCTCGAGCCGTTTTGCTCTCGGCTTCCTCCTGGTCTATGGGTTTCTCTTGAGCCGCTGACGGGGGAGTGGCGTCGTTTGTTGGTGTTTTCCCGTCTTTCCCTCTGCTTTTTTCTTTCTGACGTTGGAATCTAGGGGTGAGGAGCTGTGTGGTTGGCTTCAGGCTTTTGGTCCTGTAGACTGCATGGATCCCGAGGTACGGACTTTCCCTTGATGCGCCTTGCTTGGTTCGGGCCCCCTCCTGTCAGGCTCGATGATGACGCGGATGTCTAGGCCTTTACCGTCGCCGATACGGGAGGACGTCTTTCTCTATCCTTTTACCAAATGATTGGCAACCTGGTTCCCCTCTCCAGCTGGGGCGAGCGCGAGTTCTGTCCCGAATCAGATTCCGTGTGTCACGCCCGGCTTAGGAACTTGGATGCCGTCAGCCTGGACATTTCCTTCGACTCTGCCGACCACTTGCTCAGGGTGGCAGCCTCGGGACGGCTGAAGGCGCAGGAGCTTACGGTAGCCGGGTCGGAGAATCGGAGGACCGAGGTCGGCATCCTCACCAAGGATGAGCCACCCAACATCGGACCGTTTGACATGGGCCTCGGCGGCTTCCTGACCGTCCTCGGGGAGCACAAGGAGCCGTCTCCGACGCTGTTCGCTTTTTCTTCCCGTCATCGACTAAGCGGCGCCTCCTTCTCGTCCGAGTTCCTCTCCCCTACGGGCCTTCATCCTACGCTGCAGCTCAACCTCAGCACCGACACGGCAGAGGCCGAGGCGAGGGCGGACGTCGAGTGCAAGCCCTACGCATACCTCACCCTGCCGAAAGCCGTCTTCGCAGACAGGTACCAGCTGCAGGACGGGCTGCTGCTGGCTTCCAAGAACCTGTCGGCGCTGCGTCACTCGACGCTGCCCGTCGACCTCGAGGCGCCGGCGTACGCGACCGGGACTTGGGGGTCGAGCATCCTGTTGGAGCTGGCACCGCCTGCGGACCGGACGGGGAAGTCGTGGACGGCTCAGGTTCCGCTCCACGCGCGGTACTTGAAGCCTACGGGGACGGGGTACGCAGACGTCGAGGTCGCCTACCCCGCCGTCTTCTGGGCCTGTACTCCTTCTCCGTCGTCGCAAGACACCCTGCCGGACTTTGCGAACAATCCGTTTGATCGGCTCCACCTGGGGTACGATTCACTATTCGAGCTGGACAGGACTACCTTTTGGCACCTTTCGCCCGTCCCTACCCCCGAGACGGGCCGGCTCGTGAACCCGTTGACGATACCTACGTTGAAGGGAGGGGGCGAGGAGTGGATCAGGCTTGGGACGACGGCCGTGGTTGGTTTGGGGTTTGCGTGGGTTCTGAGGGGGGTTGTGGGTTCATTCTTTGGTGGTGGGAGGGGGAAGGAGTAGATGGAGATGGAGATGACTTGTTGGATCTTGATTGCTGTATGTTTTATGTGTTGTGTTTTGTTTTGGTCATCTAAGGTTGATTTAGGGGAATAAATAAACAAGACTTGCTGTGACTGATGATATTAATGAATGTGATGAGCCTACCTGTTTAGGAAGAGGCGTGTGAATATTCATGGGGGGAAGAGACATGGGGAAAGAGACATGAGGGAGAAGAGTCTTTTAGTCGATGGTTTCTTTTTTCCCCTCAACGTGGGGTTTAGATCGGGACGGTCCGAGCCGGTGCCGTCGGCTTAGTCGTTTTAGGCCTTTTCCTAGCGGCCTTGGCGGCGTAGCGGTCAGCTAGTAGGTAAGTAAAGACGCAGCCGAGAAGATGCTGGAGGTAAAGGCAGGTGATTCTTTGGTATAGTATATTAGAGAGGAGGAGATTGGTATACGGTGAGAGGAGGCTTATTCGATGACTGCGTTGTGAGGTCGATGCTAAGCACTTATCATCAAAGGATATGAATATAGTGCTTGTAAGTTGTTTATGAGTGAGGGTGGAAGTTGACGACGCCCTAAGAGAACTGTCGACTTCACCGCCGCTTATAGATAAGATGCTACAAATTACACATGATGCTTTCCACGATTAAAAAGGTTCGATATAATTCATATACTTTCTTTCTTAGTTTGTATCCTTGCCATGTACGATCGAGACAGTCTTCGTCGACCAACTACCAAGATGATGAGAGTCATGGGAACGAACAGCACATGAAGAGACAGCCGACCTGATCAGAGCCAGGATCATTGATCAACCTTGGGATTCTCGTCGTTGACCGGGTCGGAATCCAGGAAAACAACCCTGGCATCGGGGCTGAAAGCGCGCTCCTTGGAGTCCGACTTTTGTCGGTCTGAAAGGGGGGCTTCGGCGTCCAAACTTTCCAAAGGTTCCAGGACAACGACCCTCTCGGCGTCCAAGAATACCGTCACCCTGCAGTCCGTCATCCGGCCCCTTTTGTCGCAATACCCTTTTGCCATGTCTTCTTCCCTGCAACCGTGGAAAGGAGGGCGGCCGCTATTCCTCAACCTGTAGGGACTCTGCATCTGGGGACGTTCTTGTAGGTGATGAGCGGTGCAAAGAGGTCCAGGACTGGTGCATGTGAGGATAGGATCTTGGTACTGGCATTTGCCGTGCAAAGAATAATACCAGCTCCAATGTTCAAAGGTGCAACGGGTGTGTGGGGGGCAGTCGAATTTCTTCTGCGTCGCCTCCGTCTCTTCGCTTTCTGTCTCATCTTGCTTCCAAGTTTCGGCCGAAACCTTGAAGCCGTTGATGGTCTTGTCGGCTCCGATCTTCCAGCCTGAAGTCTGCTTGAGTTTCTCGCGGACTGTCTTGGTCGTCGTCATCGTCACGGCCGAATCCCCATAGTTGGCCTTTGACTCGTCGTAGAGCGTGACTCGTTCCGGAAAGGCCTCGACTTTCTGGACTTGACGTAGAGCGAGATTCTCCTCGATGTAGAGAGAGGCACAAGTTTCAACTCCATGGAGCCAACCCCAGAGACGCCTCTCCGAGCAAGTTGGCTCCTCTGTTGTGATTCGGTGAATCGGGGGCTTCGAAGAATCGAGTTGAAAACCCTTGACGAGGCGGTCCGATTTGGCCGTTAAATTAGCCCTGTAGTGTGGGGGCAAGTCGACGGATAGGCTCGATACTCCTCTCCCCGTGGTGAGGAGGAGAGAGAGAATCGTGGTAGTCTTCATCTTTTGTACTCGTAAGATTAAGTGAGTGAGTAGAGTGAGTAGAGTGAGTGAGTAAAAGGGGCATCTCGTTGCCTCTCTTTATATACATGTGCACAAGACGGGCACAGCCCTTTTCTTTTGCTGCCTCAATCATTCACCACCGCAAAGGTTGATGGACGTGAGGCAAAGGATCACCTATTGCTTGGCCATCGACTATTCAACCTTGGTAATACTATATTTAGGCCCGTACCCGTAGGCTCTAGCCTCGTGTCTCGCCTATACGATACATATAATACGAGATCATCTTATCGCTTGGCTCGTATGAATGCTTCATCTTCATTCTGGGCGGTCGCTATATAAGGCAGTGAATATCGTGTCTGATAGGAATGACTGCCGTAATGACTCTTCGTATATACCTACCTAGTCGCTTAACCTTTATACCCTGACCCTGAGTCTGACCAAGTTTGGGCTGCCAAGATCGGTCTCTCGCCATGGCAAGACTTAAATCCTATTTACTACATGCTACTCATGTAAGGCCAAGCCGTGCATTCCTACCTATGTACATACGAGACTCTAGAGCAGGCAAACTTTGACGGCGTTCCGAGGTCATACGGCTTCAGCTGAATTGGTCTCTCGCGGATGACGGAAAATTCTGGCGAGACGACCTGAGCGATGTCATCGTATGTACGTGTCCTTCAGAAGGGGATCGGCAGGATTACCCTGAAGACTCCTATTCTCTCTCCCATGGTCATAATTCCATTCATCACACTTCCTCCGAAGCCCCTATTTCACCATGGAATTTTCTTTGGTTTTAAATTCCTCAATTATCAACGTCACCTCCCGCTTCAGGGGATGGTTTTCCCGCCGTCGATACAAAGTGGAAAAACCGGAGTGCCCGGTGGAAAACCACTCTCTCTCGTGATGTCAACGACTAGGATATAGCCAGGATTCTGCAGAGTAAAAGAAAGGGCCGCAGCAGGGTGCTCACCCAACCTGTGGGCTGTAGTGATTGAGAGGATGCTGGCGCGGTCAAGATCCATAGTGTATCGCGTCTGGCCTCGTCACGCCGTCTTGCAGATTAGTCGTTGCCGCCCGCTCTAGTTAGTATTAAGAAAGGGGCGTAGGTTTCTTATTAAAAGCTAGATTCGCCTGGATTAGCAGCTAGGCACCTGGCAGATTTGTAGGCCATCTTTCGGCAGTAGACGGGTCTTCGCTGCTCCTTTGGTCGAATTCGGCAATGAACTCTTGGATCTCCCATTTTCCTCATGACTGAAAAGTTCAACCTTGGGAGGCCGGTCGACAGCTTTCGGCGAATTCATTCGGGTTGCCATAAGCAGACTCCAGGCTCTGTGTGTGTGTGGCCGGGCGCCGTAGGTAGAGAGGTCCGGCGGCCGGCCGGCCCTAGCAATCGGGCTCTGAATTGCTACCAGTTGACAAAGAACCTTGGGGGGCACCCATGGCTACTATCTGAATATCTCTTTGTATTCAAATAGTGGCTGCCCAATGACCTGAGATTCTGCTTTGTTAAGGGGCTGGCTACCGGAGAGCGCTGAGGCCAGACTTTGACGTTACAATCTTAGGTGCCGATCCTTAGCTATGTGGTGGTGGAGAGCGTTCTGAATCTTCTGGAGTCGCCATAGCGTCTTGTATTTCGGCACGATGGTTCAAATTTGAGCTCCAACCGGGAATTCAAAATTAATCCCTCTTCCAGTCCCACCACATCTCCCGTGTGTCAAATCCTGGCAGCAGGCGTGTAGTCAAACCCTGCTTCCGTCAAGTTGCTGCCGTACTAGCATCTGAATTGGTCGATATGGCGGATAAAACCTCAATAGAGTGACCAGCCAGCTATGGGAAGTAGCGGATTCGATTGTTAAAGTACGGCCTGATACTGTAGATATTCGTTCTTCAGGCGGTCAGGTGAGCGTTGGGTCGACTAGGATATGAGGCTCCGCAGGTAGTCGTGAAAACTTGTCGGTCGTGAATGGGTACTAGATAGTACGTAAGAGAGTACTAGAGTACAATCAAGTCTTGCGTTTTTTGCGTAACTTTTGGGACTTGAGAAAAACGGTCCACGAGACGAGAGGCATTCGCCTTACTATCTTCGTTAGAGTCGAGAGTATTTCTTAAGCAGGACTAGCCTATAGGCTTGAGAGCCGACTTTCTCGAGGATGCGGAAAGGACCGATGAATCGAGGCAAGAGTTTCTTTTTTTCTCATCCTTAAAGGCAGTGTTCTTCGTGGAGAGACCAACCAGGTCACCGACCTTGAGAGGAGATCGACGGAGCCCATAAAGGGCCTTCCTTAAACGCCACGACCTTCCCTTGGTCTGAAAACCAGGAGGAAGCTTGCGATATACTTCTTCGTCCAATTCGCTGTTGCAAAATGCGTTGACGAAGTCGTATTGCCTCGCTTCAAGGTCGAAAAAGGCGGTGATCGCCTATCCTTGGAGTGGAGGACATGTTTGGAAGTAGGAGGATTTGGTCGAGGTGCTTCGGAGCCAGGAGGAGGAGAGGAGACGGGTGAAGATACCTCGGGTTCAGAGTCCGAGAGCTCTTCAATGCGCTCGTTGTCCGGAATGTCTGAAGGGGGAGCACGACCAGCGTGCTGGGCAGTAGAACGGAGGACACGAGACATGTTCGTGAGGAAGTCGGGAAAGAACCGAGAGTGAAAGAAATGAAGCCAGTGAGATGTGAAAAAAAGGGTGAAAAAATCGAATGAAGAATCCCCAAAGTAGGTGTCTCTTTGGAGAAGAATCAGAGTTGATCCTGAACGGGATCGTATTTTGTAAGATAGCAGCTTCTGAGAGAGTAAGCTTTTAGGTGCAGTTGCAATTCTTGGCGATATGCCCTTCTTTTTTGCAGAAGAAGTAAATGATAGGCTTTGAAGAAACCATATCTAGATCAAGAGGAAGCCGTTTTGATACGCAGTAACCTGCAAGTTCGGCAGACAGAGAGTTGCGTAGCCGAAGGACTTTAATCTCGTCGTTCCAGCAAGAGCCATTCGAAAGCGCCAATTTGGCTAAGAGCAGGCAAAGGTGCCGAAAGCAACCCGACGTAAGCATCGTATTTACACAATAAACTGTCGAATAATGATCGTCGGCTCATAACCGCGTAGCCGTCTGCTCTGGATGGAAATCCGAGGACGATCAGTGGCGAGGGCGACTCCTCGTCTGCAACGTCCGAATGGTACGTAAGACTGAGGAGGTCCTCGATAGCCTCGCTCGGCTGCTCAGCCGATTCTCGCCGCGGATGGTAACCACGATACCCGGACAAGGTCCAACGACCAGGACTTGAAAGCTGGCCAATCGTTTGAGAGTCGTGCCTGTTCGTCCAGGGAATGGCTGTGTTTGTACGACCGCTAGTATATATGTACGTCCGGAGGTCATGATACATACAGTCCAGTGCCTTTAGGATTTTGTTATTATCCTTTTTATACTTGCGGGATCCGTATATCGGATATGAGTAGGAAGCGCGGCAAAGTAGTAAACGCAGTAGAGAACAAAACGATTCATAACCTTCTTCTTTCTGAATTGGTCGATATGCCGGGCTCGTTAAGACAACCGTATTGTCGATTGCTTCGCGAGAGGTTGGACAATGGGACAATGTGATTGTTCGTAGAGAAGCGCCGGAAAAATGGAGTCGTATGGTGGTACAATGTGTTAAAATTTCCGCAGAATGACCACGATAGTAAAGAATACCCGCCTGACTTATTAAATCCTGGCTCAGTAACGTCGGAGAAAGGATACGACAGAGGCAACCCTTTCCGATACCCGGCGATTTTCCCCGTCGACGACAAGATCCCATCTTTACCGCAAGAGGCCAGGCCGAGGGAGATGACAGGAGAATCGTAACATCCCCCTAGTGAGTCTGCAGTAATAGAAAGGTTCTTCCATGGTGTGGATTTGCTTTCTGACAGACAAAGGCCAAGAGTCGTTGCCGAGGTAGTGTAGAGGATGAAAAGGATCAGCGACACGTATTTTGTCGAACCACAGAACCAGTCAAGTTGTAAGATAATCGTGTAGCCCGTCTTTAAACGGGGAGCAGCACCCTAGATAGCATCGTATCGCTCCACCGACAAGACCAGGACCATGAATCGGGTCGAAGACCTCCTTTAAAGACGAGCTGACGTGACCAGGGCGAAGATGCTGCTTCCTTTCTTTCCAGGTTTAGACATCCATCCAACTGATATAGAGAAGACTCGACTCCTCTCGTCCCAAAACAGCGGATGAATCGGGTCGAAGACCTCCTGACAAGAGCAGATTAACTAAACGGCATGCCGAAAAAAAGGGTAATATCCATTCGTCTCCCGTCAAGGCATATAAGCTTTTTCCCGTTATCAATCGTCTGTCCAAGGAGCCTTTCCAGACGTCGATTTATTAGTAGTCGAGATAATCACGTTCGGAAGACGACGGGTGATGCCACGTCGCCGAGGTGTAGTCGGCTAGGTCGTCATCCGATAATAAACCCGATAAGACGAACAATCACTCATACAGTTATGGCTGGTCTTCTCCTTTCCCAAGGATAGTCGGGTATAGGTATGGAGCAAGTCGTCAAGCACCACGAGTTCATCATGGTCAACCTCTTCCCCTCCCATCGCACAACAACAAGCCCAAGCCAAGCTCAAGCGAGAAAAAAAACCCTCCCGGGAGAGGGGAGAAAAAAAGCAACTAGACATACCTACCTAAGGTTCAACGCCGGAGCCGGTCTTTTTCCGCCACCGGCAACGGCGCCCATCTTCAACCCCGTTCGGGAGCGAAACCTCGGTCATCGTCCTAAGTCATGAAGTAGGTAGCTTCGACGACGACGACGACGCCCTTATCTCGACACCATAGAGGTTTAACAGTAACAATTATGAATGATCCGGGTATAGGGATATGCCACGTACAAACCAAGACGACTTTATAAAGCGGGGAAAAAAATAAAGGATGAGGGATTTACTATGCCGTCTCCACGCTGCCGAGGTTAACCGGCGGCAGCGTTATGTACTGAGCAGTGAGCATGCAAGCTGAGGAATGGTAGCATCTGCCTACCCAGGTAGATACCTAGGTATGTATGTATATCCATCCTACTTTTGGTACTTCGAATACTGCTTGTCTGATACCTAGCACCCCTTTGTCTTATACTCGTCAGTTGTCACTTGTCAAGTTGTCAGACGCATACTCCTTTTGTACACACGATTTCAAGAATCATCACATATAAGACTACATCTGTAGATGCTAGAACACGCCCCGTCATGCTGCCTTGTGCCCCGTCATCTGTGTCCTGCGCCTGGTGCCTTGTCCCAATCTCCTCTCCATCAAAGCCCAGGCACGCCTATGCATCCATGTACATACATACGCACATACTATATACGACTGCCCTCTCCCCTCCGTCAGGATACCCATGTGTTCTACGGCTCGCTAATGAGAAATGACCAACGACTCATCACAAAAATCCCAGAAATCATCGCTCTAGTCATAAATGTCCTCGTCCATGTTGTCCCCAACCAGCTCATCCACAGCATCGTCCTCGTCGTCCATCATGTCCTCGTCTTCGCCCCCCTCGCTGTCCGCATGGTTCGACAGCACGACAATCTTGCCGTCGTCAAGCTCAACCCTCGCCGTCTCGCCATCACGGACGTTGTTGCGTAGGATGAGAATGGCCAGTCTGTTGAGCACCTCCTTCTCGATGAGCCGCGACAACGGCCGCGCACCGTATGCCGGCGAGTACCCCGAGCTGCCCAGGTAGTCCTTGGCCTCGTCCGAGACTTCGATGCGAACCTTGCGCCCGTTGTCCTCCAGCCGCTTCTGGATCTCGCTGAGCCGTAGGTCGACAATCTTGCGAATCTCCCGCCGTGTCAGCCGGTTAAAGATGACGACCGAGTTGATACGGTTCAGGAACTCGGGCAAGAAGTAGTTGCGCAGCGCGTTCATCACGAGCTCGCGCGTCGGCCCGTCCACTCTGCCCTCCCGTGCCTCGGGCCGCGTCAAAAACTCAGCTCCGAGGTTGGACGTCATGACCACGATGCAGTTCTTGGCATCCACCACCCTGCCTTGGCCGTCCGTGATGCGCCCGTCGTCCATGAGCTGCAGCAGCACCGTCAGCACCTCCTTGGCCGCCTTCTCCACCTCGTCGAACAGGAGGATGGAGAAGGGCCTCCGCCGTAGTGCTTCCGTCAGCTGGCCGCCCGAGTCGTGTCCGACGTAGCCGGGCGGCGCCCCGATCATTCTGCTCAGCGCGTGACGCTCCTGGTACTCCGACATGTCGAAGCGGATCATCGCCTTGGAGTCGTCAAAGAGAAATTCCGCCAGAGCTTTGGTCAGGAGTGTCTTGCCCGTGCCCGACGGACCGCAGAAGAGGAAGCTGGGAGGCTGGTTCGGGTTGCTCAACCCGGACCGCTGGAGTCGGATGGCGTTGGCCACGGATTGGACAGCCTCCTTCTGGCCGACAACCACCTTGCCCAGCACCTTTTCCATGTTGACGAGCTTCTCCTTCTCCGACGTCCGCAGTCGCGTCACCGGAATGCCGGTCCAGCGAGCGACGATTTCGTTGATGTGGTCGGCCGTCACAACGTCCGTCACCATGGAACTGCCGGTGTCGGCGCCCGTCGCGTTGAGGGCCGCATCGGCCGCGACCTTGCGCGCCTCGAGCTCCTTGATGACGGCCTCCTGCTCGGGGATGGCGCCGTACTTGAGGTCGGCCGCCTTGACGTGCTCTCCGTTGTTGGTTGCGTCCTCCAGTCGCTTCTCCAGGTCGTCGAGCTTGACCTTGGCCTGGTGAATCTCCTCGCCCCTCTTGATCTCGTTCTGGTACTTTTCGCGGAGCGGCTCCAGCTCTTCCTCGACGTTTTGAGCGTCCTTCCTGGCCTGCTGCAGCCTCGTCTTAGACGCTTCGTCGTGTTCCTTTTCAAGCGCAGCAATCTCGATCATGAGTTGCCGCAGCTTCCGGTCGAGCGAGTCGATGATCTCGGGTTGCGACTCTCGCGCCACCCGAACGGCGGCAGCAGCCTCGTCCACCAGGTCGATGGCCGAGTCCGGCATGCGCCTCGACGTCAGGTATCGCGCGGCCAGGTTGGCGGCGGCGACAAGGGCGCTGTCGAGGATGGTGACGCGGTGGTGACGGTCGTAACGTTCCTTGAGGCCTCGCAGGATGGAGATGGTCTCGGGGATGGTGGGCTCCTTGACCATGACCTGCTGGAACCGACGCTCAAACGCGGCGTCCTTTTCCACGTACTTGCGGTACTCCGCCAGCGTTGTGGCGCCGATGCAGTGTAGCTGGCCGCGGGCGAGCATGGGCTTGAGCAGATTAGCGGCATCCATGCCGCCCTCGCCCGATGACCCAGCCCCCATCAGCAGATGAATCTCGTCGACGAAAAGGACAATCATCTCTTTGGAGTCCTCAATCTCCTTGAGCACGCCCTTCATCCGCTCTTCGAATTCGCCGCGGTACTTGCTCCCGGCAACCAGGGCACCGACATCGAGCGAAAGTAGCTTGCAGTGTTTGAGGTTGTCAGGCACGTCTCTGTTGACGATACGCTGCGCCAGTCCCTCGACGACAGTGGTCTTGCCGACGCCGGGTTCGCCGATGAGGACGGGGTTGTTCTTGGTGCGTCGAGACAGAATGCGCACGACGCGACGAATCTCTTCCTCTCTACCGATGACGGGGTCGATCTTTTTATCGCGGGCCATGGCCGTCATGTCGATGGTAAACTTTGACAGGTTCTCGTTCTCTTGCTCCGTGTCGGCCGTCTTACTGTCGACACGCTTGGTGCCGCGGATGGCCTGGACGGCTTCTTGGACGAGTTTGGCCTTGGGGATGTTGCTGTCCCTCAGAGCCTGCTGGATATTGCTGTCCTCGGCGAGAGCGGTGATTAGGTGATCAACGCCGATGTAAGTGTCCTTTTGGACCTTTTGCAGTTCCATGGCCTTGCGCAGAACGGCGTGGTAGGAGGGTGAGGGTGAGATGTGCTCCGGCGGAGGGTCCTGGCTGGGGAGGCGGACGAGCATCTTCTTGAGTGCGCGGTCGAAGAGCTGAGGATCGCCGCGGGCCCTTTCAACGACCTGGCGCAGCAGCGTGATGGTGGGTTGAGCCGGGCCATTTTGCTGGTCCTTGGATTGGTCGACGGGCGGATCGAGCAGGGCGACAGCCAGATGAACGGGAAGAAGTTGAGAGTGAGCGTATTGCTCGGCCAGGGCCATGGAGTCCTCGACGGCTTTCTGGGCCCTGTCGGTGAAGTCCATGCGGGCGTTCATGGTGGATGGTGGTGAGGGTTGTCGAGGAGATGATGGTTATCACGGTGATGAATGAAGTTGTGTTTCTTTTTTTCTCAGAATGTCTGAATCAAATCTTTGCCTTGGCGTGCGTCGCAACGCATGAGGCTGTGAAGGAGAATATCCCCGGTTAGGCTTGCTGTTGGATTTCGTTGGTTCTGTTGGGCTGAGTTCCTCGGCACCGATGGGACGATGAAGCGGGAAGCAAACAAGAGGGCGCGGCTTTCCCGGGGGACAACTGTCTTTTTATCTTGTTCACAAGTGGGGAAAGCCGAAAGAGAGGCTGAAAAGAAGGAGGACGAAGCCGGAGCAGGCGAGAAGCTCCGAGGAGCCCCTCGGATCGTCTGGAAGGGGAGCGGGCCTTGGAAGAACCCACCAGAAGCTTCTCGTCGCGACGGTGCCCAAAGCGAGGATGAGGGGGGTGAGGGGTAGGAGGGGTGAGGTAGCGTCACGTGACTATTATCAGGGATCGGTTTATTGTTCACCCAACCTCGGAGATTATCCACTTATCAAAGCTTCTATTGTTCTTGGCATCACGTGAGCGAGAGCTTTCTTCAAGGCTCGACATCACGTGAGAATATTCAATGGATATTTTCGCCGGCTTCTTCTCAGCCTACCCAAACCGTAGGGGAATAGTTTTACTCCTCCATTCGCAGCCGACATGAACTTCGCGCGGCCGCGCCTCCTCCCGAATTTCGCCCTGCGACGACCGCGAGCCTTCGTCCGGGCCGAATCGACCGACGCGGCGCCATTGTCAGATAGGCAGCGGCGTAAGGCGAAGCATGGGGAGGAAGTCTGGGCTTTTGCCTGCAGAAGGACGCGACAGGTTGTCTTCTCCTTTGATAGAAAGTTGAACGTGAGTCTTTCTCCCTAGATTTTGTTTTTATCCTTTTGTCATCTTCCAGTAGAGGGAAAGGCGACAAGGGAAAAGAAAAACCACACTTATACTGACCCCAACACTCGACAGCGCCATCATGTCAACAAGCAGCTCCCCTTCATCGGCAAAAAGAGCAAGCCCGAGTCCATGCGCAAAGACCTATGGTCGCCACTCCTACGCGTCAGCATGCCCGCGGGACTAGGCCGCGTCGGCACGGCCATCTTCAAGCAGCTGCGCGAGTTCAAGCACCTGCACGAGGTATCCTGGGACGCAGACCTGATCTACAAGACGCCGTCCGAGTACACGGAGGACGAGAGAAGGCGGATGAAGCAGAACCCCCGTGGCCCGAAGCCGCAACGTTCGCGGAAGGAGCGCGCCGCGAGTATAAACGACATGGTGGGCAACGTCGTCGCCGACCTGGCCGTCATCCTGGCCGGCACCCCCAAGGGAGGCTCCATGACCATCACCCAGCTGAACATGACGGAGGAGCGACACCAAAATGCCATCGGAAAGGCCCAGCTCTACCTCAGACAAGTGGAAAACAAAGTCAAGACCAGGCTGCACAAGAGAGCCAAAGAATTGGTTCAGGAGGAATCCGAGTTGGGAGGGTTAACCACCCATTCCGAAATCGCGAGCGAAAACACTGTCAAGGCTTACGCCAAGTTGATTCATGACGCCAAAGAGGCAATACCGGAAGATCCAGTTCTGCGGCTGTGTCCTGTCACCGTCAGCTGGGTGGATGAGCAAAACAAGGAATACGCCGAGGAATGGTCTTCTAACGTCACCCACGACCTCCTCGACCTTGACTTGTGTCACGACGTCGAGAGGCTAAGTAATGAGCCTAAGGGTACTGGAGAAGCCAGCGTCGAGGGCGAGATCAAAGCCGAGGCTGCGTCTTGATAGAGCTACCAAGGAATTATGGTCCCCCCATGTTTCACTACAAGAGGTCTCGCCCCATCTTAGGTGCTGTAGGCTCAAGTGGATAGCTTCTGTCACTTCAAGAGTATCCTAGCCAGCTGCCTGTTCTATCGGTGCATACACGCGACCACATCATGGCACTCTTACGACTAACTACCTAGGCATACACACATCGACGCGCACACACGCACACGCACACGCAAAAGGTTTCGCATGATGAGAACTTAGATGGTCATGCGAAATTGCCGGAGATAGTCGTAGTGGGGAATATTGGCGTTGACGACGTCCCGGATCACCTTCTGAGCCTCGGTTCCGAACTTTTCAGCCCACTCCTGGTCCTCGGACTCCACGGTGCAAGTCTTCTGCACAGCGCAACAAGTCAGTCTCAGCAAGCGAAGCAGAGAAGACAGAAATGGGGAAAGTGATACGGACCTGTGCATGGGAGCGACCGTTGAGCTGGGTGCTCTTGAGGACGTCATCATGCCAGCCGTTCCACTTGGCGAAAGCCTTGGCAGCGTAGTCGGCGTCGTCTCGGCCCCAGATGAGCATCTCAGGACGGAAACGAATGCCAGTGCGGTGACAGAAGGCGCGAATCGTCTCTTCCGGATGATCGAGCAAGTCATCGGCGTCGAGAACGGTGATGTTGTCGGGGCTGACGATGCGTTCGCGAATGACCAGGTCGAAGAGGCGGACGAGCTCCTCGTAGCCGGCCTCGTTGGCCATGAAGTTGGTGAAGCCGGTGGTATCGCTGACGGGCGGGACGGTGCAGCGATAGAAGGAAGGAATGGCACGGCGCGGGTGGCGGATGAGGAAGGTGAAGTGGAAGCGACGCAGGGCTTCTAGGGGGAGCACCGTCGGATTACCGGGTTCGGAGCCGCCACCGAGCGAGGGGGCGATGGTGGCGGGCTTGCCGTCGGGCGGGAAGAGATAGTAGGCCATGTCTTTGATGAAGACTCGCTTGCCCTGAGCAGAAGGGTGAGAATTGGGGGTAAGCGGACGTCGTCGTCTTGTGCGGAAGAAGCGGACAAGACAAACCTGGCGCTGGACCTGGTCGAAGCTGTCGAGAAGCGACTTGTAAGTGGCGTCGGCGGCGGGCGAGGCGAGCCTGGCGGCAGCATCGTCCCGGTAACGGTCGCTGAGAAATTCGGGACCGAAGTAGAAGGCGTCGGAGAAGGGCTCGTGCTGACATTGCAGCTCATCACGACAAGCCATGAAAACCTAGAGGCCGAAAAGGCGGGACAGAGCGAAGGCCAAGAAAAACTCGCCGAGTCAGCGCTGCCGCCTGCCTCCCCTCCGAGCAGGAAGAGGGAGGCTCGACTTCTCGCGTACGCGTTCAAAGGCCGTGGAGCAAGCACGCGGGTGCGTCGCCACGAAGAGCGGTCGAAGGGCGTTGGCGTTGTCGATGTCGTTGGCGACGTCGGAAGAAGCCGTCGTGCCATTGGGTTTAGGCATGGCCTTGGTGCCGTTTGTGGCGACTTTTTCGTCAACGGAGGATGCCATTGTCGTTAGATGAAAGAATGTCAACCGCCCGGGGGAGGGAGGGGTGTGTGCGTGATGGAGGTTAGAGAATGTGGGAGGAAGAAAAAGAAAGGACTTGTCGAGTCCGATGGAGTTTTAATACGAGAAGCTTGATGTGGTAAAGCACGTGACTCGTGAGCGATGCAGAATCTGATCAAAAGTGCCTCGATACTACGATGCCCCACTCCCCCGATACGCCCCCCTTGTACGGGATACGCCCCTTTGATACGATAAGGCCCTGGTTTTGAGAATTGTGAAGGTAAACCTGGAAGTGCCCAAAGTGACTTTTGGGTGGAGCAAAACTCCTTTTGTACTCGAGGTATTCCGATACGTCCTCTTGTATCTTGTAGCTTTTCTACCGCATCTTACCGCCTTCTTTTTCCAGAGTCATAGCCTCGTAGAGAAGGCTATAACCCTAACCCTAGGTAATCCCTCTATTAGATAATCGGATTTTCTTAGCTAGAATAAGCCAGAAGTAAGCCAGAAGTACTTCTTCCCTAGAAACTAGGTATTTTCTATAGAAAACAAAGGCTAGATACCTCTTTCTTACTTTTCCCATCCTCTTCACAGATAACCCCGAAGCTTCACACGACCTTTAGCCCTATAAAGGGAAAGGCAGATGTGAAGGAAAATCACGCCCAAATAGGTATAGTCGCCAAGAATTCAGAGCTTAAAAGGGAAGGAGGGGTAGGGTACATCTCGACACCTGTGAAACCCTTCCAACCACTCCACCCAGGCGGAGAAGTGTGGATTTGGTGGCCGAAAATGGCTTAGCGAGGAAGATAAATTCATTTTTGGGCTCCACACACCCTGCCCTCTCCAAGTTCTGGCCACTTCACAGATCTCAAAACCAGGGCCTAAGGGGAGAGAAGGCTTCTTGATTTTGACGCCAGCAAAAGGTCATTACCTACGTCATTACTCGGGGATTGCGATACACAAGGTATGGATGGAGAGCAAAACAACATGCTTCACATGAAGAAGAAGCTCTCTCATCGGTTTTCTAGGTGGTTGTGAAGAGTGTGATGAAGTAAAGGGATTCTCAACCTCCCCAAGCATATTGGACATTGGTCCTACAATGATGATGATCTAGACTTGCCTTTGTCAATCAGCAGTCTTATGGGTATCACATCTATTCAAGTATATTACATACCTAGTTACATTCTCACCTCTTCACATACATGAATAGGTAGACATGGCGATACGCCCCTCCGAGTGACATGCGTTGCCCACCATGTGAAGCGTCAGGCAATCTCATATGACACCAAGGTCAAAGTCTATTCTATCCTCACCTGTCATGACCTTAGATCAAGGCATATGATACCTACCTACCTACCAGTCAGTAGGCCAAACCAAGCGTCAACTACTACAGAGTATATCATAAGTCATTACCAAATCACGAAGTGAGATACGGGCATCAAGTTTTCAATGCGGGAATTCAGGCAAAGAGCAGAGGTCAGCCTTATGGTGTGGTGTGCCGTATCTTGTATCTACGTATGTACTACAGATCCTTCGTGCACAAACATGAAGCAGGCCATCCTCCTTTCTTTGAAAATACAACATACCTAGGTGATAGGTAGGTAGTAGGTTTGATCCGCAACTCGATTGACTACCTACTTCCCTGTATTCGAAAGCCTTGCAAGATCCAAAGGCATGAATAGGTATAAAGAAGCTACCTTACATACATGCTACGCGTTTGTGTGAGTGTTTGGCGAAAATGTCAGCGCAGATTTACGATGGCTTCTCTGGCCGGTCGTAAGGATGCGTTGACCGTTTGCTCTTGGACAGTCGCGCCGAGCGCCGTAGCCTCCGGGGCTGTTGTTGCTGTTCCTGCTGCCGCTGCTCCTGCTGCTGCCGCTCTTGCTGCTGCTGCTGCCGCTGCTCTTGCTGTCGCCGCCGCAGTTCCGCCAGACGCTGTTCATTCTCCAGCCATTGCCTCTCCAACTCTTGACGCTGGCGCTCTCTCCTCTCATCCTCTTGTCTCTCGCGCTCCTGACAGTCTTCACAATAGCCATCCGGCACGATGAAAATATTATGCTTGTAGTTCCTGCATCGGCGTTGACGGCGGGTTTCGCAATGAACCCACTCTTTGAATAACGTATGGCCGCATTCATAATAGTAATTGTAGTTGTGTTGGCACATTTTTCTTTGCTTCTTTTTTTTGATGGCTTCTTATATCCTCTTAGCAAGCCCGTTGCTGTTTGTTTACCCTATCTCCAAATTTTCAGAACGACCAGGCGTTGAAATTAGTATCTTACACCGGAAACCCTGAAGAGTTATGTCGATGATAGTGTTTCTTCTCGCTCCTGTGATGACCGAGGTCAAAGCTTATAGGTATGATGATTTTCTTTCCGCTTGATGGTGATGAACGATAACGAAGGAGGGAAATAGAAGGTCATTTTCAAAAAACTCAAGACCGGCTACGCAGGCTGCTTTATAGGCGGTCCAAGTTTGCTACAGGGATATCTCACTGTTGTTCACGATAATCATATCCGTCTTTTGCTCCTGAATGGGATATAGATACTGCTTGTGAATGAGTTAGAGATGTAGATATCGTTGATTGTCATATTCTCTCTTTTCCCTTCTATGATTCGCTCGTGTGAGAAAGACATCTCTGTCAGAATCATGTTACTATGCAGATGAAAAAGCTACCTTGTGTATGTGGTATACGGATACTATCCGTAGTTCATGATGGTTTAGGCTCTAGCCGGCGGTAAGGATGCATTGGTTCTTTGCCCTTGGGCTCTCGCTTCGCGCGCCGTCGCCTCTGGCGCAACTGTTGCAGTTCCTGCAGCTGTTGCTGTCGCTCTTCCTCTTGCCTTATCAACTCCAGCTCTTCACAATCTTTACAGTTCCCCTGCACCCTCACCCTGTGAAATCTATAGTGCTTGCATATGATCTCCTCCGGGATCGCGCAATGAGCCCATTCTACGAAACGCGTATGGCCGCAATCAATATAGTAATTGAAAATTTGGTGGCACATTTTCTGTTTCTCTTTCTGATGGCTTTTTTCCTATCCCTGTTAGCAAGCAGGTTACTGTCACTAGACGTTGAGACTGGGATCTTACAGCCGAACCCTTTTTCCTTTCGATGACTGCGATTTTCTTTTGCGATGACCCAGGTTATAAAGCCTAGAGGTTTGATAGTTTTCTTTCCGCTTGAAGATGATGAACGACGACGAAGAGGGGAAATCTCAAGGCCGGCTGCACAGCTGCTTTTAACTAATAGCCCAGGCTTGCTACACCGATGTCATCTTCATTTGAAAAGAGTCTCTTCGTTGTTTGCTGCAATCGTCTTCTGTCTTTTGCTTCTGAATGAGATACATTTAGTAGAACTACTAAATATTATTGTTTATTATTTTCATGTTCTTTTCTATGATTCGCTCTTAGGAACATGGTGTCCTCGTCAGAGGAAAATTGACACGGACGCTTCGAAGCTGTCGACGTATTTGGGCCCAGTATCTGTTACAAAGGGACAAAGCGATGGGATTTGATCACAACGATTGAGGGGAACGCGGTGAATGGAACACGGTTAGTATCGACTCATCTTTCTCCCAAGATAATCACGCAAGTCATAGGACACTACACTAGGTAGTCTTGCTGGTCTTCTCTTCAGAGAAACCCCAGCAGTATAAGCTGTATTCACCTGAGATCTTTCACGGATTTTGAATGGTCTCTGCCGGAGAATAACTATCTTGCGACGTGCCTTTGATTGTGTTTTGTTTTTTCTGAATTACAGTAGAAACAAACTAACATCACATCTCTTCAATGCGGACATGCTAGAACTACTGGGTGATGCTCGAAGCCGCGAGATGAAGGAGGCTGAGTGAAGCCGCTATGCTGCCGAAGGAGATTCCGGACTATGACAATGAGCAGGGTTGTGCTCAATGAAGCTCTACGTCTTCTCCTTCCTTGGAGACGAAAGTTGTGTTCGTTTTCAAGCATGTTCCTCACGAGGCTGTGCAGTCCTTTGGTATGCGTCTATTTAGAGAATTGTCATGTACACGTAAGGCTCAGACGGTCTAAATCTCGAGTAAATTACAGATGTATGTATGTATGTTATGCGTATGTGTCATCGAATCAAAAGTCTGCTTTCCATGAGCGAAATTGATGAAGGGCAACTGTTGTCGAGTGTCCCCCTTCTATCCAATGTATTAAGTGAATGCTCTAACCAACTGCCATGCTCACAGCACCAGCACGGCGAAGCCCGCAGCCGCAACCGCAACCGCGAAGCCCGCCTTCAGCGTGGCACCGTTGCTGGACTTATCGGCCGTCTTCGAGGCCTGGGCGGAGTCGGAGGTCTTGGACGGAGTTGGAGACGAATCCTTCGATTTCCCGGATTCCTTCTGCGACGAAGCCGGAGACGAAGTGATCTTGGTCGCGTCCGCTGCGGCAACCGGTGACGACGGGGTTTTGGAAGCCTTCCCCGGCTCGTAGCCGGAAGGACACACGGTCATTTGAGCGGCCAGTTGATCGAACTTGGTTAGGAACTTGTAATCAGAAGCCAATGAGGCGGGGAGAGGGCAGGTCTTGGTAACCGCCTGAACGTAGGAAGAGTAGCGGTTCAGTTGCGACATGAGAGTCTCGGCTTGAGGGGCCAGGGAGGTAGGGACGCATGAATCGTCGATTTCCGCCTGTGATAGAAGCTCTGGTGGGAACGTCGGAAGTGGCAACGCTGGTGGCTGGAGGGACTGGAGACATTTCACGTCGGTGCCTGAGGGCGCTTTGGAATCAGTGGCGTTTTTCTGGTCGGCGGCTTTCTCATCGGCAGCTGTCACCGTCGTCACGGCGGAGGCCAGGAGGCTGAGGTAGAGAGGGCGAAGGCGGACCATGGTATCGATGTGGTTTTGTGATGGTAGCGTCGGTATGAGAAGGGGTGGGAGAGAGAGAGGGGGGGGTGAAGAGACAGAGAGAAGAAGGGAGACACGAAGGAAAGATAGAGAAATCGCCGTCCGGGGCCTGCACGTGGGTGTGCCTGGGTCAAATATATACATACTAGTAGTAGTAGGTAGTATGGACGCCTACTCAACACAAGGGAGGCCCGCAGACGAAACTGATCCATCGCTTTAACACGAGCTTCGTTGATCTGCGCCCACCTGCCTGCCAATGCTTCAGGTCAACCAACGGTGGGCAGTCGACGGGTATCCGTACAAATAACCGTGACACCTGTTTGCATAAATCAAGGCCCCCAAGCTTGCAAGAGCCAGGGGTAACGAGCACAAAAGGCGGGACCGGGACGCAACTTTAAAATGAAGCTTCGTATTAACAGAGAGAAGCATGCATTGTTTTCCCAACGAACATATCTTAATCTATATGTACTTAGGAAACGGGTCTCGTTTACGCCCCTTTTTAAGGAACCTCTCCTGAACGCACACACACACACGCAGAGATTCTATGCCGGAGATTGGAAAACCTCCTTTAATATAGAAGTCGTGGGTAACTTGACAGGTTATATGCAACATACTCTTGTATACACGGAGGCAACGACACTTCATTCTCTGGCCATAAGTCCCTCCGGACGAACCAACGTTACGGAGCTCAACGACTCTATTCCTTATGCTAGTACGGATATGAATAAGTTGCATTGACAAGCTTACTTGTTTTGACGTGTTTCGACGAAGTACGGATAGAGCTCTTCTCGTGTATTTTTCTTGCGTACTTCTGGATAGAGCCATCTTAGCAAGCCGGAGGCCTGTACGTGTGATCGTACATATGTACTTACCCATCTCGACGATCATCATCCTCATGGACGACGATATCGAAATCATCCAGTTGGTATGCGAGATGTCTGCCTCGACACGTCGCCGCGTGACGCTGCATGTACTTGGCGAGGCAATATTAAACACTCACGCAGCTTCTTCCACCTTAGTATTCTTCCTTTACCTAGTAGCCGAGACGGGAAAGACTTCAGCGTCAGCTTGTCTGTCTTCTGACCCGACTACCTATTATCTGTTCTGTCACTGTAGTATGTATCTATGCCCGGTAGGTTCCCTCAGTATGAAGCGAGATCAAGCACCTTGTTCTCTTCTGCCTTGTAACACCTTTTTACCCTTTTTCCTCCTCTTGTCTTGGTTTCGGCTTGAATAGGCCTGAGAGATCTTTTCCGTTCGTCTTTTTCGTTGGCTATTATTGCTTTCCTATCTTACGTTGACGATCCTGCAGAGATAGCAGATATGTATGTAAACGCGATGCAGGTAGGTGTGAATGAATGAGCCTTCATCTCACCTTGACCAAACTCAAATCCAAGGCCTTCAGGGGGAACAACTATAAAAGGTGAATACAGCTTTCCGAAAACCAATAGAAGCTCTTCCAGTCGCCGTCCTTATCGACAAACATTGGTGTGTTACCGTCAGATACGAGGTTGGCCAGACATCGTGTGTTTGTCACAACTCAGCCTCAAGCTGCTAAGCATGCCAAATATCGTATGCATAGATATACGCTTGAAACCAAGGGGCCGCCTTGGCAGGGCTTCCTTTTATTTCATCCGAACAGCTTCGGTGGGCACTTGAACGATACGATCTCACGAGAACGTGGTAGGTAAACACACGCCTCTCTCCAACGTATTCTTTGACGATGATACCGTAGAGCTCGGCGATGATATTATGGCCCGTCCATCCCATCTACTTCCAGGCAGTAGTATCCAGAGAAGTAGGAAACCAACTGCTTGATACCTTGATGAAAGAATCAACTTTCTCACGCCTTCTTTCACGCAACTGAATCACAGTCATGGCTTTCCTTCGCTTCTCCCCCTTTTGTGTCCATAGTACCATAGCAATCTTGGTAGACCTACATCCACCCGGATGTGTATGATATACCTGGAATATATATTTGTATCTATATCGTGATTCCTTCACCGAGAGGAAGAACCATGTTTGTCGCGACTTTCTTTCCAATTATGGTACTAGGTACCTAGGTACGATTAGATGGAAGTTCTTGGAAGACGGAGTGTTCTTTCCAGGTTTAGCAACTCTCGAAGGGAGGCGCCTTCCCTCATCTCGCAGTTTAGCGGCGACAAGAGAGGTAGGTGCACCTTACCTTGAGCCCTTGACCTCAACAAGTGGTTAACGCCTTCCCTCAAGGTCTAAATTACTATATAAAGTCCGATGGACATGCACCTTCCCCCTCAGAGCTTCCCTCTATCTCCATCTCCATCTCCATCTCTCTCTCTCTCTCTCTCTCTCTCTCTCTCTCTCTCTCTCTCTCTCTCTCTCTCTCTCTCTCTCTCTCTCTCTCTCTCTCTCTCTCTCTCTCTCTCTCTCTCTCTCTCTCTCCCTCTCTCTCTCTCTCACCATCTCTCTCTCTCTCACCATCTCTCTCTCTCTCACCATCTCTCTCTCTCTCACCATCTCTCTCTCTCTCTCTCTCTCACCATCTCTCTCTCTCTCACCATCTCTCTCTCTCTCTCTCTCTCTCACCATCTCTACCACGAGCTTCTCTTCTTCAACTACTACCTACCTTCCTACCCATTATCTTTTCTCTCCAGCTTCTCTTCATCACTACATGTACATTCTTACTGTCCCTCAGTTCCAAGATCAGCCCCAAGATCTATTGAACAGTACTCCTTAGGTTGCCTTGCTCCTTGTCCGTGGACGAACCATCCATCGACATGAAAATCTCTGTCGCGTCTGCCCTTATCCTTGGTAAGTCATAACCATCCAAGATGGCTGCAATAACAGGAGGTTTAGGCGCTGTTAACCGTCTTTCCAATCAGCTGCCGGTCAGCACTCGGCTGCCACGGCCTCCAAAGCCGACGTTCGAGCCGACAGCAATCGCGACGGCAAGGTCGATATCGAGTCCTCGACTGATATCGCAGGGAAACACGAATGGTCAGACTCGGCCGGTGCTTTGTTTCTTTCCAACATTGGAGACACGGACGGTCGCTGCTCGCAGAAGGCGGTTATGCCCAGTTTCACTGATGAACCGGACAAGCGCGAGGCTCTGACGGAGATTTTGGCGGCCTGTCACGATGCTGCCGATGACGTTCAGCGGGCTCCTCATCTGATGGCTCCCATCCGGACGGTACCCATACAGGGCCTCAGTCCCTCAGCCGTCGGGACCATTTCAGTGTCGAATGATCTTGCTCAAAGGCTGGTTCGTATCTTTCAGCCCAAGGAAGCCGACGAAATTACCTGGGACATCGTCACCAACGAGACGACCTTCTCGACCGAACATCTATCCAGAGGACTACAACTAGGCATCGACGCTCGCACCACCCGAGGCTCCTCGGGATACACGCAACTGAGCAACGGAACCGTCAAAGTTCGTGATGAACCCCCGTGGGACGGCAGAGCGACCGTTCACTTCACCGTGACGGACGAGGGCGAGACATGGACAGATTCCGTCATGTTGCGAGTTGCGCCCGTCTTGAGTCACCATCATCTGCAAAAGGTAGACACGGTCATGACCGGCAAGCCTTTCCTTGGAGACGATCCTTCCGACGGTAGGAAAGTTGATGAGAAGCGCATGGCCATGATCTCCGGTCTGCAACAGAGCATGAAGAAGGCCGGAATCAAAACCCCTTTACATGTTTTCAACACTTCTACTCACGACTGGGCGCAAGATGTGCTTGAGCCTGGATATCAGAGCATGCCCGGGCCGAACGGAACCATTGGCTTGCGCATCATCATGTTACCGCGATATGCCGAACATGAAACTGCGAATATCCTGCGAGATCTCCGTGCAGCTGGAGTAGGGGCTATCAGAGACCCTTCTCATCCCGGGAAAGACAAAGCCAGAGAAGAAGACCATTGGTACACTTTAGACGCCGGCGGGAATTTCGAAACCATCCCGCCTTATGAGCACAACGGCCAAAAATACCCGAACGGGAGGATCATGATGGGCGGCGTCGATGAGAGAGGCCGAATCCCCTATATGACTTCCTACCTACGTGCCCAAGAAGTGCAGAACCCTCCTTTGCTCGTGGACTCGCTGTGGTTGGATGTCAAGCACATCGATAAGTTCCTTCAATTCGTCACCGCCAACACGAGCCGAGGCTGGTATCTGATGTACGCTGACACGGAGGCTCCAGTCGCGGCGTTGCGAGAAGCGCAGGCCAAAGGCTTCGGAGACGTCAGGCTCGAACGCGAACCGTTGGGGAGAGATCCGGAGCACTCGGACCGGAACGGGACCATCAGTGACTTTCTGGCCTCGGAGTCGTACCTTGATGCCAACAAGGAGAGCGCTCGGGAGATCCGAAAGGTAGTCGAGCTCATAATGAAGGAAACTGGCCTCAGCGAGGACGAGACGTTTGGTGTGCCGGTGCTGTATCGCCGTCGCTTCCTGGACCTCTTTGAGGTTCCGGGCTTCAAGCCTGACCCTTCGTACGCGATAAACGGCACCGGCACCAACGCGACCGAGGCCGACGAGAAGAGCCCGCAACGACGGTCGGCCAAGGACCGCGGCATGACGGCCATCTTCCCCAGCGCCATCAACGGCCTCGTCCTGTCCGGCTCGCATTACGTTGCTTCCAAGCAGCACGGCCCGCTCGTCGACGGAAAGGACATGATGGAGGAGATGGTCAAGGGCGTTTACGGTCGGCTGGGATTCAACGTCGACTTCATTGAGGACCTGTACTTTGCGCAGAGGAAGGGGGATGTGCATTGCGCGACGAATACGTTTCGCGACATGGGCGGACGATGGTGGCAGTAGGCAAGGAGGGGGGGTCTGTTGGTCCCCTATTTTCTTGCACGGCGCTCTTCTCGTTGGACCTTGATCGTTGGATGGTATAGACCTTGGGAGAAGGAGACTGGTATCGCATCATCATCGTTAATCAATATATTCTATACTCAGCCTGTTGTCGACAAGGTGCTTCCCAGGATCGTCGAGTTGAACAGCGGCTCTTCACATTCATCCAAGAAATGATTCCCTCTCCGCTCTCTCCATCAGAGACAGATAGAAGAGAATACAAACCCCCAAGCCACGATGACTATCAAGATCAAACATATCCCTTCCCCTTCTACCTCACGTCCCCCCCCGTCCCAGGCACCAGATGATGGTCCCCCTTACGACGATGATGCATCATCTTCTTCCTATTTCCCACCCCGCCATCATCGGCCCCGCGCGCAGCCTTCTCGGGGACGTATCGGAATGACGGCCCGGACGGAGCGCCGGTCATCGTCAAAGTCTCGCCCGGTAGGAAGGGGGGCGTCACCGTGCCGGAAAGGGGAGAGGTCTTGTAGTAGTACGGGGCTTCGGATGGGGAGGATGCGGTCACGGTCTTGTCGCTTGGGCTGTCGACTTTGATGGCTTCTTTCCCTTTCGGGCTGATTTCGTCCTCGCGGGGCTTTTCCTCCTTTTTCTCATCCGTCGTCGTCGTCGTGGGGAGGGGGGAGACTTCGGGGGCGCTGCCTCCTCTTTCACCTTCGTTTTTAACAGCTTGGGTTTTCCCTGCGGAAGAAGAAGAAGAAGATGGTTCGTCGTTTGCGCTTTTCGAAGCGTCGTCACTTGGTGGTGTCATCTCAACTGTG
Organism: Ophiocordyceps camponoti-leonardi (nom. inval.); assembly: GCA_003339455.1. Classification (NCBI taxonomy): domain Eukaryota; kingdom Fungi; phylum Ascomycota; class Sordariomycetes; order Hypocreales; family Ophiocordycipitaceae; genus Ophiocordyceps; species Ophiocordyceps camponoti-leonardi. Next base: position 7,482 of record PDHP01000200.1, on the reverse strand, counting down.
GCTGCTTGCACCCCTTCTGTCTGAGGTTCCTTCGCAGCTTCACCGTCTGCCTTCTTTTCCTCCGTCCCGTCACGCGGTGGAGCAGAATCCTTGTCCGGCTGTCGTTGCTCCTCTTCTGCTCCCGCTTCATGGCTCGACGACGCAGCCGAAGCAGACCGAGTCGGCCTCTCCACGTCCGACGAGTCTCCTCCTCCCGGCCAGTTAACCAACGACTCTGCCGCGTCTTCGACCGCGACGGGTAATCCAACCCGAGAGGCCGTGGGGCGCACGCCATCGAGTCGCTTCAGCTCCAGGAGGGTCACGTCCAGCGATGCGACCTTTTCCCTGTGGTGGGCGCGTTCGGAGATGGTGGCTTCGCTGTCTGCTGCTAGACGCGTTACCTCGTCGTTTTCGAGGAGGAGGATCTTTTCTGGGTCGAGGACGGAGGGGAGCTTTTGGACGAGTTGGCATTCTATGGCGCGGGTGCTGATGGCGTCGATGAATCTTTTGATGGATATCTGCGAGAGAAAAGACAGATGGTCAGTTAGTTGTGTCGGCTCTATAGGAGTTCTCTGAGGAGGATCATCTTTAACTAACCGTATAGTACGCCTCCGCGTAGTCGACGGCCAGGGAGCTTGCCGAAAGAGCCTCGTCGCTTCCCCCCTGCGCGGCGAGCAGATCCAACAGCTTATCCCCACTGACCGAGAAGACGTTCCCAGTCTCCAAGACAGAGCGGCCAAACTCTCGTCGCACACGAGCGTCGAGCTCCCGTCGGCGCCTGTCGGCCTGGACGGCGCGGACGGCGTCGAGAAGGTCGCCATTGTAGGTGATGGGGTGAATGTCGAGGTACGTCGTCAGGACCTGCTCGACCGCTGCGTCGAGCACTTTGCTCAGGTGGTCGATGCCCGCGTTGACGACCTCGGAGAGCTTCTCTGCCGTCTCCTCGGCGGCGACGTGGTAGGGCACCGCCTGCGTCGTCTTGCGGACCGCCGCCACCATCTCGTCCTTGAGAGTCATGGTGATGGCCCGCCACGGCTGGCTCTGCTCCGCGAACAGCTCGCCGACGATGAGCGGGTTGAAGGTGCCCGCGAGCTCGCAGCCGCGGTTTCGATGCAGTAGCTGTCTCACTTCCTCCACGTAGGCGGAACGCAGAACCTCATTCGCCCCCAAGGACCGTTCGTCGTCGTCGTCTCCCTCACCGCCGCCTCCATCGACTATGCGCCGCGACCGTCCTTGGGCGTGCATCTTGCCGGCAAAGTCGGTCAGTGTGTTCTGGACGACGGCACGAAGCCGACGACGATAACCCTCGTCCGTCCTCGAGCTGCCGAAGAAGTCGTCGCCGTAAACGCCGTCGACGGCAGCTCGAGTAAGCTGGCAAAAGCTCTGGCTGATCTGCAGCAGGTAACGACGCTGGTCGCGGATCGTGCCCCGAGGCGAGCCCAGCTTCTCCAGCCTCTCCTTGCTGCCGTCTATCCCGTCGGAGACGTCTTGGGCGAGGCTCGGGAGCTGATGTAGGATGTGGTACTTGAGAACGTGGACGAGCCGTGGCTTAAGAGACGTGATGCCTAGGTGTAAGGGGTCGATGCCGGTCCAGGGCATCTGACGGAAGAAGTCATCCTCGCCGTCGCAGTGGTCTCCGGTCTCGAGGACGTGCCAGCCCAGACGGAGCTTGACGTCGCGGTTCTGTGCCAGCTTCACGTAAGAGGCTTCGCTCTCGGACCCGTTTTGCAGCCTGCTTGGCTCGGTGATGATACCGAGGGTGCGTATCCCATCTGGGTCCGCCTCTCGAGAAAGACGGATCACTTTCGGGAGGGAGAATTCGCTCTTCGCGGAGACGACGGCCAGGATGATGCTTCTCTTCCTATTCATGTAGCCGAGAACCATGTCGTTGACGGGGTCGGGCCCCTGATCCGTCCCCTCGTCACCGTTTCCGTTGCCGGAGGGAGAAAGGCAAGGGAGGTCGATGACGGTCAGCGTCGGGAGTTCGGGGCCGGTCAGTTCGACGCGGAGCACGTCCTTGCCGATGGCGTCTCCCGACAGGCCCATGGCTCTCCTCGCGGCATCGATGACGTCGTTGAGGTTCCGGTCCGCCGGCTCGACGTTTCTATCGAAGAGCCTGAGCTGATCTTGTTCCTCATGGCTGCGACCCCTGTCCGGGAGGATGGATGCCTTGACCCTGGTGTGAGGCGACGGGCGTAGCATCAGTTCCGTAGCAAACCGGGGGCATCGCTCATCGTCGAGGGGACCGGCCATGCCGGTGATGGCTTCGAGGATCGCTCCTTTCCCGAGGCATTCATCCCCCGTGACGATGAGTTCCGGAAGGGAGACATAGCGATCGATGGCTTGGGCGCGAAACTCATCTATCATGTCTAGAAGACCTCGATGGTCGGGCGATGGGACGCTGATGATGGCCATGGCGGCTGGGCGTAGGCAGAGAGGCTACTCTAGGGAAGAAGAAGAGGAAGGCCGCGACTTGACTTGAATCCCAGACGCAGAAGATGAGTTACGAAGCTCATCATTATATAAAGTCTGATGGGCATTCGACAGCGGCGGCGGTCGAGCCTGAAGCGAGTCAACTGAAGCGAGTCAACGTCCAACGTCAAGTACAAGTCAATGCTTCGTCTTCTCATACGGCCACGTAGCAGCGCATCACGTCCCGAAAATAACGAGCCAACCAACTCCAAGCAAGGCGGCCTGAATATCATATTATCCCGCCCGTCTTTTTTTCGTCGGGCCATGCGGATGGCCCTTTGATGCTGTTGGCTGGCGTTGTTCCACGTCCGATGCTGCCCACAAGACTCGTCGTCGCCGCCGCCGCCGCCTCAGGGGTTGGACTTGGTTGCCCAAAGTGACACGGCCCAGGGTGTAGTTCGCAGAGCAGTCTCCCTTCTTCCCATTGGCAGAGGAGTTTGCTGATCGAAATTGACAGGCTGACAGACAGACAGCCTCATCGAGCCCAGCCATCATCAGCGGTACCTTTCCCAGCTTCCCAGCCATCTTGACTCCTTGGCGACGCGGCTAATCTTTTCCAGCGCTCTCTCCACCCTTCCGTCTTCGTCATACCTGTGGCCCTCGAATTCAACGAAAAAAACGTACTGAAAGGGCGCCAGCAGGCTCGGCCGAGTGTTGATGCTCGTCAGGTTAAGCTTCTCTTCGTCGAAGCAGCACAAAACGCCGGCTAAGGCGCCGGGCGAGTCGTGGGGTACGGTAAAGGAGACGAGCGACTTGGTACCAGATGGGCTCTTAGCCACCGCTGAGAGCGACTGGATGACAGCCGAGGCGTTCTGGGCCGGCTCCCGTAAGTTGCCGATGATGAGGAAGCGCGTCGTGTTGTCTCTGCGATCCTGAATCGTCTCGGCCAGCACGTCTAGGCCGTAAACGCTCGCGGCCAGCTTACTGGAGATGGCGGCCGACGCGACGTCTCCGCTCTGAGCGACCATTTCGGCGGCCCTGCTTGTCGAGCTCACGGGAAGCGTCTCGGCGTGGCCCAGGTCGGTGGAGATGAAGCGTCGACACTGGCCCAAAGCCTGCGGGTGGGAGAAGAGCTGTTTGATGTATCCGAAGCCAGAGTCGACCTTTGCCGTGCTCCGGTCCGCGGTGCCCACGGTGACGTCGGCATCGACTGGCAACCTTTTGCCGAGCAGACAGTGATTTACATCGATGTATATCTCGCCTTGAACGACAATGTCTCGATACCGCTTATCCCTGTCGGCAAAGTTGTCGAACGTTTCCACCACGCAACCATTGCTCGAGTTCTCAAAGGGCACAACGCCGACGAGAGCCTGGCGACTTTGCACCTTTTCGAACACGTCTGTACCAACACGTCAGACGCGGCGACGGCCAGCCAACAAGCCGTCCGGTCTCAGCGCCTACCGGTGATGGTGGAGGCCGGACGCAACTCCCATTTCTCTCGAGGGAACGTTTGAAGAACGGCCTTGACCCGCGGTTAACGGGGACGAAGACAGCAGATACGACGAGCATCACCTGGTGCGAATAGGAGGCGATGGGGCCGAGGAAGCTGACGACCGTTTTGGTGGTGTCGGCGTCGACTGTGCTCGTGTGCGGGTGCGTCTCGGGGGGTGACGGGATGAGACTGATGCCGTCCGGACCGGTTTTGAGGGCATCCTCCGCCTCAGCTTCCATCTCCCGCGCCATGGCGAAGAAGTAAAAGCCTAGCTAATTGGGGTCGAAGGCCTAGTAGCTACCAGTGGTCGAAGGCCGAGAGAGAGAAAGAGACTGGTTACGGGTCGCCAAAGGACAAAAGACGGTGTTCACAGAGGATATACGGTTGTAATGGCTAGGTAGGTATCCGTAGGTCTTTGGATGATCAGCGGCATGGTTTCTAGAAAGGGTGCGGAAAAGTCTTCCGTAAAGTGGTGATGACTTCACGAGACGCGGTTTTTCGGTTACGTGATGTATTAGTTGAGGTGGTTCCTCACTAACCGGCGAACCGCATTGCACTCGGGAATCGCGGGGCATTTGATTGGAGGATACTCGAACGCCCTACAATGGCAATGCGTCCTCTAAGCTCGGGCAGTGATAGGTGTAGGGTAGTTGTTGCGATATCGGAGCGATGAGTTTCATCAGCCATTCCTCAATATCACTACCTCTAATAATCCATGTCCCGCAGATCAACCTTCGATAGGCGAGAAGAGGCAAAGAAAGAGAAGCTCATGTCGGAAGACAAGCTGACCGAGTGGCAACAGGGCCAGCCGTCAACTTTGTCGCCAACACAGTCGCAGAATCTCTACGGATACTTTTCAACTCACATGATACAGATGATACAAACTTGCAGGCAAACAGAATCCAGCATCCGGTTTGCAGCAGCAGGGAAGGGGGGAAAAGCCCATCTCTAAACACACAGATATGTATTTGCTTATTGCCAGTGGCTGACGCGGTGTGTTTTAGAAACAAAATGCGACGTGACGATCCCGGGGGAAAGCCATCCATCCATCAACTTCATCTCCTCTCTTGACGAGACGCCTCCAACTCGCAGCACGCAGCAGGACGCGCCCCTTCGGAGAGCGCCACTGTTTGGGTATGTCTTAGACGGAGGAGGTGGTATTGTATGTATATGACGTAGGTAGGTAAGGCAAGGCAGCATCATCGGAAAATCACAAGGGTCGTCCTATGGGGACATAACTATCCGTACGAAGGCAGAGAGATTTCCAGCAAACGACAACGACTGTAACCCTTCCAATCACCACGGTCAAGCCAGTCTGTGCGCCTGGTGTGTAAGTATGTGTGTGTGTGTGTGTGAGTGTAAGTGTGTGCGTCCGAGCAACTGACAGTTGGCTGTGCTCGGCTTCGGGGCCCCCCCCCCTCTTGTACATACACATAGGCTGTAGGCGAAACGCGGTTCGTTTCATGCCGGGAAAAGTGTGAGATGTAAATTGGATTTATCGTCATCCGTGCGAAGAGAAAAGAAGGGAAAGAAGAGGAGGCCTCCTCTCACCGATGGGCTTCCGTCTCTGAACACTCTCCTCTCCGGCTTCGAAGTCGGCTCTCCCCGCTCCTCTTCCAGCGTGCCCACAACCTAAGTACAACACCTCCACCTCTGACCCCATCTTCCTCCTGAAGATGAAACAGAGGATTCGTCCCTGATTTATGTATGGATGTATTTATGAATGTATGTACATATGTATTGAGCTTTATTACGCTGGAATCATTACACCATGTGTGACGCATGCAACAGCACTTATGTACATGTATGTACATATGTATGTACGACGAGCACTTTTTATAGCACACGGATCATGGGAACTGCATGCACTAGAGTCATGCGTATCCGTAGTCGTCTTTTCTTTTCCGCCTGAAGATTAGGGATACATGTGGGTAATTGTCCTTGACGAGTATCCGTATCCATGTCAAATATGCATGTAGATGAGTCTCAGTCTCAGGCACTGGGGTGAGGCAACTGAGGATAGATATTCACAACATCATCTATCTATACATCTCGAAAGAGCTCTATCTATCTACTACCTTCAGTATCCGTACTTCTTTGCATATACAGTAGATACTAAAGAAGCAAGCACACAGTAAGTTCGTTCGATCAGGCTACCTAGTTGAGTGACACCCAGGACCCAATTCGATCATAATCGGGCTGGGACCACATCCTGTTAGTTATCTTCACCCAACACACACATGTGTATACAAAACAGAGGGAAGGCTCGTTTTCCTTACAGTTCGACTGGTGACGGCACCATGCCTCGATCTGGCATCATCTCCGGGCCCCTCCCTCGAAAGGGGACCACCATTGCGGTGTGACGCTTCCAAGATGGCTTCCTGCGAGCTTCGAGGCGAATCCTCCACAATGCCCGGATTCACACGAGGAGCCCGTGGGCTCGCATGCGATGAGAATACCCCCTGTCGTGTCCTCGCAACCGCAGGGGAGCTCTCGCCGTTTCTCCACGCGCCAGAGCCCGGAGAGCCGATGAGACCCTCGCGGGAGCCGGCCCATGCGCCGTTGAGTCGGGTGCCCGTGGGATAGCGTGTACTCCTGATGGGTATGTTTCCTCGAGGCTGTAAGTCGTTTGCTGTCGGAAGTGCGGCCGCGGAGCTGCTGCCGATTAGGAGGAGCATGGGGAGAAGAGCGAGCATTTTCTTTTTCTATTTCTTTTTACGCAATGGTGACTGCGAAGTTTCGAGCGAGAGAAAGCTTGAATGAGAGAGTTGCTGTATATTGTCTGTCTAGGTTGTCGTGATGCAGACGAAGAGAGAAGCAGAGCATTTTATAGTATGACGCTTCGCATCCTACGTGGCTTGAAGTCTAAGCCGACTTCGAAGCCGACTTCGGGGCCGACCTTGGCGAAGCTATCGAAGATATGATTTAGATGCTCGCATCTTCTCACCAGATCCGAACATCGAGCAAAGGTTTAAATCGCGAGGGGATTGAGTACATATATTGGAAGAGGAGCTCAGAGGTGGAAGCATACGGAAGGTATAAGTGATTACTATTTCTCTCACCGTGTGCCTGACAAGGTTACAACATTGTCCGCATTATATCTCAAGGATAACTGTTGCTCTCGCTCCGTGATATCTATTCGCCTCACTTTCATCGAAGTCAATCCGCACCACGAGGATTGATGGCTCACGTCATCTTGGCGCTGCCACGACTTTCATACATACAACTACAAGATTACCCCGGGGGTTGTGGGTTATTATGGTGGTGGGCAGCCAGCCGCAGTGGACACTGTGAAGCACTGAAGATATACGGATACAATGTATGTACGGAGTATGCCCTGCGCTGTGCTATGCTATACCGCCCTGTAGGCTGTATCTGGCTGAAATTTCAGGGGACCAGCTGCAGAGTGCAGGGGTTTTTCCAGCGCTGGGCGTTCGGCGCGCCTCGCGTGGGCGGCGTCAGTGTGGTGTGTGTGTGGGGGGGGGGGGGGAGGACTGAGAGGCCGCCGCCGGGGGGAGGGAAAGAGAGGGGGAAGGGGGGGGGTGTGTATTCGGCCCCACGCGGAACCCCCCCAGCCTCTTTCCCCCTCCCACAACCGC